>CAJPEV010000374.1:0-21320 GCA_905338385.1 Darwinula stevensoni | reverse complement strand
GCGACGCTGCAAATGCTGCTATCAGATGCTCGTAGTCGACCAGGGTCGGACCTATGCCAACAACAATGCCAAAAAAGTCAGAACCCAATGCAGCATCTGTCAAGGCTTTGTATGTCTCGATTGTTTCCAAAATAGTCATAAAATCTGCGTTCCTCTCTAGGTTTTCTAGTTGTATTGTTTAGTTTTGTTGTTCAATAAAATATTCACTAAAATCGGCCTTATAACTACAAAACTAACAAGCTTTACCTTAGAAGATGAGTCTTTCATGTTCACTTGAATAAAATATTCACCATAAGAGATCTGCATGGACCACGGCAATCATAGATACTACAGAGCCTGATGATCAATATGTGATCGCTAGATATTCGATATCTGCGCACAAGACGTTTTTTGAAACCTGCATCCTGCCATCAGGACGCATTGTCCCACGTGGCAAAAAAATCTGCATCCTGGCATCAGGACGCATTGTCGCCAACGTGTTAAGGACATGAAATCGACGGCTTAGGCTTACTCCACGGTAGCCCAGCGCCGCACATCTTCATTGTGTTTTCTCCAGAAACTGAGGTAAATCAATGATTGTCCCATAGTGCAGGGGTTGAGGCTCCACGAGCGGAGAAAAAGGTCGCCCCAGGGCGCATAGGCCACGTCATAGTGAGCAGATTTTTTTATTCTATAGGTCATACCACGTTACATAGAATCAGCGAGAGCCGGTCGCCTCAGTTCGTAATATTGATACGTTAATGGACACCAAAAGCACTTAAATCATCCAGCGCGAAAAGGGCGAGTGTTACAGGGGGAAGTCGAACATTTCCACGTTTCAGGAGTTGATAATCCAACGAGCAGATCCCCTTCGAGTTCTTCTCCGATTGAAAATGGATTGCGTCTGGCCAAGTCTGTCCCCAGCCGTCTGTAAGCGCACTCTCGCCGATGCGGAAAGAAACCGATGGAGTGGCGCCCCACAATGTGGTTAAATATTAGGATATTTTTGAGAAATAGTGGCGGCACAAAAAGGGAAGAAGAAAGCTACTACGCACATGACTCTCGATGCCAAGAAAACAATTACATCAAAATGAATGATTTAAACGGGAGACGAAACGTAAACTACGACATCAATGCATAGTAAACGAAGTATGAATTATGTAAGCGTACAGTACAAAAATGTGCCTTGGGTACACAGTGCTAAAGAATTTGTCGGGTAAAAACCGTAGAAACATGTGGACCGTTGATTCTCAAACACATACTCCTCGTACACCATCTGTACTGGAGAACATACAAATTCTCACCCGACCGTGAGGTTAACCGAATTGCACGCGAAGTATTACATTTCAAAACCGGTAACAATATCCACACTTTCAATTCTACAATGACTGCGGTGGTCTTGCACGTGCTTTAAGGAATCATGAGTACAATTGCTGATGGTTAAAATATCGCACGAAAACTCGATTTCCATGTGTTTGAGGCGTCTCGCACCAAAAACAATGCAAGTGAATCACCGTGCATTCAGGAAGGTCCCCATGAACGCAACCAAGAACGTGTATCTCGGTGGCAATACGTATCGGAGCGTAACGAAGCGAGACTTCAGGGCAAGCGAATCTCGCAGATCACGCCAAACTGGAAGAAACAATAAAAGTCATTCCACAGGTAATTATTACCAATGCCCATGTATTGTTCCAGTTTCCCTACGAAAGTAAAGGTTGGCTCTCCGGGACCCCAGAAGGTCTGCACCGAGGCCGACACCAACGTTCCTGTGACAATGACAATGGAATCATGTGGAAGTCAGATAGTCTGTCGGGCTGGACTTCTGAATTTCAAACAATGAAATTCATGCTCGGTAACGAGAAGAATATCTAAGCGAAATATTTCCGGTACATAATTAATTACATTTGTCTTCAGGTGCAGCTACAGGCGATCAAATAATGGTCTCCTTCTTATGACGGATCGAGTCCTTCTTCAAAGACATGAGAATTACACTCTATACGTACTAAACTAGTAATCGACACGAGTTCCCGCTTGGAAAACGTTAAGGAAAATAAAAGGCGAATTATGATTTCGATCGATTACACTTCCAGCGGAAAAATGAACGTTGACATCGTCACCTTAGAGCTCACAAAGAATTGGCAAAGCCCTTACCGTCGTTCCAATTATAGATACGATTCGCATCGAGGTCGTCGCCTCCATACCATGATTTCCCACCAGCATTCAACGCGGAATACTGCAAGATGACGTTGTGCCAAGCGAGGCCCTTGTCATCCTGAACGAGGTGGTCCGCCCCGTTCGCCTTGCAAGCAGCCAACCCAGCGGCGTAGGTCATGGACCCGGAGAGAGTCTTCAGGTAATGCAACTTGTCCGTGACCATTGCAAATTTGTTGGGACGGGAGCTGTCGTAATAAACATCAGTGAAGTAATCCGTGCGAGGGTCAAAGGGTGAGTTACACGACTCAAGACGTCGGACACGCGGAGACATCTGTTTATTGGCGATCACATGCTGCTTTCCTGACATCGTAACCTACCGCGCACGTTTCCTAATGTTAGTGGCAATTGACTTCGCTTCGTGAAACGACAGAGTGCAAACAAAGTTCTACATTTTTCATCTAGGTGCCACATATGCACTAATCGTAAGACATATTCATGTCGTTGCTGAGAATGTCTAGACCACAATGAAATACAATTCATTTTGTGAGAATCAGTTCAGGATTTTCTGCACGGTAACGTTTTCAGGGCGAGAGGCACTGCGGCTGCGGGATTTGGAGATTCTCCTGTTCAATAATATGCTTATATGTAGAGGCCTGCATTATGCGCAAAATCATACCCTCCATGAAATGCATGAAAGTCTGCATTAATCTTGTTTTGGCTTATACCCCTGTCGTGTGCGCATGCCACTGACCACCACGGACCATGGTCAACTTTACAATATAGGAGAATATGCTTTGGAGATCGCGAGAAATCCAGCTTTGTAATCTAAACGAATCCCAATGTTTTCTGCTATGAGGGAGATTTTGCAGAGGCTAACGGATGTAATATAGGGTAGCATTCATGCTGCTGGGATTTGCCAGGACTGTGGAAACATGGCTTCTCAGTACACACACCGTGGTGCTGGGCCGAAGAGAAAATACCGCACAATTCACGTTCCTGTGAAACCAGGTGTCGAAACGAATTAGCTTCATGTCGATACAATAAACTCACATAATGTTTCGAGGGAAATGTTTACCTGACACATGAATCCGCGCAGGTGACGAGGTCCAAGCCGTTGAAGTTGCTTATGGAATTTTTTATCGTTACAGAGCCACTAAACTGGTAGTACAGCTTCTGTGTGATTGTTACCCCCTGTACGGTTCCTCGTGAGCATAAATTCAAGAAAATGAGAAAACTGACCTGGGAAAGAAAATTCCATCTCTTGACTTATAATACATCTGGAGCCTTTAAAGAAAACTTTCAGTTTTTTTCCTTCTCATCATTTCTCGTGATCTCATGGTCTAACTACGAAAATTGTATTCGTTCCTCATATTAAATTGCGTAAAGTGTGTGCTACTGACGTTAAACGTAACGAAACATTCAACAAGAATTCGCTAGTCATTTAGCTCGATCTGTGACCATTGTAATAGACTCAAAGACTCCCATGGCTTTTTTAAAATCATATATGTCATCGGAGAAACGATAAGTGTAAATGCTTATTTTGAAACGAATCTGAGATTGTAGCACGTTTCATCCCAACAGCCAGAAAGCATTCAAATATCTTCCAAGGAGATCAGTGACATACCAAGAAGAGCGAGAGAAAAGGGAATATAAGGAAAGTAAACATATATTTTCCCCCTGATCATGACTCACTGGCAGCAGTATCCCCAGTTGTCCTGCTGACTCCGTATGCTTTGTGTCCCTCATCGTTGACTCAAATGATCACTTCTAGTGCAATTCCTTTTCAAACGCGATTGAGTTCCACGTAAGGGCTAGACCTATTAAAATGAAAAACCAGTGAATTTGATTTCAGTTTTTGAAGCAGGCCTCTCTGGAAGTGATTCAGACATGCTTCATTCCAGCATTCTCCTTCAGCAGATTAGTTGCTGTTGTCGCGTCAATACGTCGGAGTGAGTGGTGTCAAATGCGCTATTGTCGTTTTTATGAGTATCACATTTACCTCTTTTCATCTCTCGGCTGTCTCTGGAATATTTTGTAGTTCGTTCGAAACGTTTATTGCCTGAGAAATGATCCGTTTTGTTTTTCCTGCTTCCTGAAACATGCCACTGAATCTTACATATGCATTGGATGTCATGTGCTTGTTTTTTGACTGCATATTGGAAGGTATGATGCTTTACGTACAAATCCCATAAGGGATGAAAGGTTTTGACAGCTCTGATTCAGTTTCTTATAATACTGTAGGTCAAGCCAAGGCCTACGAATGGATAAACTGATATAGGCAAATGAACTATGTTCTTGCTCACCCGTGAACTCTTGTCACATCTAATATATATAGACGATCGTGACTGACTGACTGACGCTAATTCTAACTATGTTCTAGAAAGGTTAGAAATCTGAAACTTGGTACACATGTACCTTTTGGGATGCAGAGTTCAGAAAAAATCCGACTTTGGAGGTACATGCCCTGGGGGTGCAAATTTAGGGGTGATAAGTTTTTTTAAATATATATCGTGATGGATAAGGATGTCATTGAGCGAAGCAATTGCACGTCGCCGTTTCGGTGGTGTAGTGGTAGCACATCTGACCGGTAATCGTCTGGCCTGTGTTCAATTCCCAGCCTTTCCATGCATTTTTTTGGTTTCTCTTGCCTTCCATGTCCCGTTGCTTGAATAAAACGGAGAGACATGGAACGCTGAAACGTTGCATGGACGTGCCTCCTGCCTCCAGCCACGATGAGTTCAGGAAAAATGTAAAATTTTAGATCCATGCCCTGGGGGTATATTTTTGGGGACCGACGTTTTCAGTATTTTTTTTGTCCTGGTGTATTGAGCTAGTGTGGAAAGATGAAACTTGGTACATAATTACCTACCGGGATGCTGCGTGCATGGGTACACAGTACCAAAGAATTTGTCGAATAAAAACCGTATAAGCATGTGGACCGTTGATTCTCAAGCACATACTCCTCGAACACCATCTGCCCTGGAGAACATATAAATTCTCACCAGACCGTGAGCTGAATCGAATTGCACGCGAAGTATAACATTTCAAAACTGATAGCAATATCCACATTTTCAATTCCACAATAACTGCGGTGGTCCTGCACGTGCTTCAAGGAAACATGAGTAAATTTTCGATGTTTAAAATGTCACACGAAAACTCGATATGCATGTGTTTTTAGGGAGTCTCGGGACAAACAATGAAATCTCATGAACTCTAGGTGAATGAATCATTTTGTGGGAAACTACTGCCTCACCATGAAATAAATAAACTTCTCGATTTTTTTTTTACTTCAGCCGATTCGTGTGTAGGATTCTGCGAAAACATTTGCGAGTGAATCACCGTGCATTCAGGAAGGTCCCTATAAACGCAACCAAGAACGTGTATCTCAGTGGCAATACGTAACGGAGCGTTACGATGCGAGACTTCAGGGCAAGCGGATCTCGCAGATCACGCCAAACAGGTACCAACAACAAAAGTCATTCCAGAGGTTAGTCTCAATGCCCATGCATTTTTCCGGTTGCCCACCATAATTAAAGATGGCTCTCCGGAATTCCAGAAGGTCTGCACCGAGGCCGACACCAACGTTCCTGTGACAAGGACAATACAGATGACAATGAAATCATTATGAAGAGAGATACCTTTTCGGGTTAGACTTCTGCTGAATTTCCAGCCATGAAATTAATGCTCGGTAAAGAAAAAAATATCTGAGCGAAATATTTCCGGTGCATTATTACTTACATTCGTCTTCACGTGCAACCACAGACGATCAAATTATGGTCTCCTTCTCATGACGGATCGAGTTCTTTCTTCCAAGATGTGGGAAATACACTTTATTCATACTAAACTAGCAATCGACACGAGTTCCCGCTTGGAAAACGTTAAGGAAAAGAAAAGGCGAAATATATTTTCGATGGGTTACACTTCCAGCGAAAAAATAAACGTTGAAATCGCCACCTTAGATTTCACAAAGAATTTTCAAAGCCCTTACCGTCGTTCCAGTTAAAGATACGATTCGGTAGCTCCAGCAGCGGAGGTATGGTACTAAAGGGTGGTCGTAAGCTGCGCCTCATGACGTCCTACTTCAACACGGTTCGCTCCGGGAACAGTAGAACTTGCTCCACCAGGCGCGGCAGGCGGAACGTAGCAGCCAACCCAGCGGTGTAGTTCATGGTCCCGGTGAGAGTCTTCAGGAAATGCAACTTGTCCGTGACCATTGCAAAGGTGTAACCAGATGGGACGGAATCTGTCGTAATAAACATCAGTGAAGTAATCTGTTCGAGGGCCAAGGTGTGAGTTACACGGCTCAAGACGTCGGACACGAGGATTCTTCTTCTGTTTATTGGCGACCTCACGCTGCTTTGCCGACATCCTAACCCACCGCGCACGTTTCCGAATGTTAGTGGCAATTGACTTCGCTTCGTGAAACGATAGGGTGCAAACAACGTTCTACATTTTTTATCTAGGTTCTACATATGCACTAATCGTGAAGGGGGCCTACATATTCATGTCGTTGCTCAGAATGTCTAGACCACAATGAAACACAATTCATTTTGTGAAAATCGGTTCAGGATTTTCTGCACAGTGACGTTTTCACGGCGAGAGGCACCGCGGTTGCGGGAACTGGAGATTCTCCCTGTTCAATGATATGCTTATACTGTATGTATAGGCCTGCATTGTACGCAAAATCATTCCCTGGCAAAATGCTAGCCATACAAAAAGGAAGAACTTGAAACAACACCCAAAACGACAGGGGTCTACGAAGATTTACGCCGTAGGAACCTCGCTCCTCTGAATCGTCTGCTGAGCATAACATATCCCTTCAGCCTGTTAATAATGGTATCGGTGAAATTGGTATAATACTGGTTTCTCACGCAGCCGCTGTTTTACACTTCTCGCTTTAAAATCCGCACTGCACAGTAGGTTAGCAGGCAATAATAGGCTAGAATACCCAGTACCTCAAATTTGTCCTAATTACTTTCCCACAAACGTAGGAACCAGACTCTTGGAAATGTAATTATATTTTGTAGATATAGTAAAGGAAAATGCAACTTTGATACTGTCAAATTGAAAACATAGAAACTTTCCTTAATATTGTCAAAAATCTGCCCGATTTTTGACAAATGTCGATCCATGAAAGTCTGCGTTGATCTTGTTTTGACTTAGACCCCTATCGTGTGCGCATGCCACTGACCACCACGTAGCATGGTGAATTTTACAACATAGGATAATATGCATAGGAAACCGCGAGAAATCCAGCTTTTTAACCTAAACGAATCCCAATGTTTTCAGCCATGAGGGAGCTTTTGCAGAGGCTTACGGGTGTTTAAAGAGGGTAGCATTCATGCCGGTGGGATTTCCCAGGACTGTGGAAACATGGCCCAGCACCACGGTGTGTGTACTGGGAAGCCGAGTCTCGAGAGCAAATACCACGCATTTCACGTTCCTGTGAAACCAGTCGCCGAAACGAATTAGCTTCCTGTCGATACAATAAACTCAAATGATGTTTCGAAGGAAATGTTTATCTGATACACGAATCCGCGCAGGTGACGAGGTCCAAGCCGGTGAAGTTGCATATGGAATTTTTTATCGTGGCAGTGTCACTAAACTGGTAGAACATATTCTGTGTGATTGTTACCCCCTGTACGGTTCCCCGTGACCATAAATTCAAGAAAATGAGGAAACTGACCTGGGAAAGAAAATTCCATATGTTGACTTATGATGCGACTGGAGCCTTTAAAGAAAATTTCCAGTTCTTTTCCTTCTTACCCTTTCTCATGATTTCACGGCCTAACTCCGAAAATTGTTTTCGTTCCTAATATTAAACTGCGTAAAACTTGTGCTACTGACGTGAAACGTAACGAAATATGTCAAGAATTCACTGTTCGTAGGACTCGATCTGTGACCATTGTAATAGACTCAAAAACTCCTATGGCTTTTTGACTGCTGACCATAAGTTGATCGTCTGTGGCTGCATGTGAAGACGAATGTAAGTAATTATGTACCGGGTGAGTTACACGGCTCAAGATCTCGGACAGGAGGAGACCTCTTCGTGGCTTTAACATCTTGGCCAATTGCAAAATATGTCGAAATATCTAAAACCTCTTCAGCTCAAAACTATTTAATACATCTGTAGTTTCGGAATCTCCAGACTGAAGGACAACACCTGAAAATGACCTCGTGTCGCTTAGGCTATGTTATCATATAACGAGAAGTACAGGTTGCGCAGAAAGCAGTAGGGAAAACAGTAGGTCTTGATCTTGTTTAATGGACTATGATATTCGGACTTTCCTTTCCATATATGTTTCATGAGAGAATGACGCAGACTCGATTGGAATATTCACTTGAACTAGAGAGTCGCCCGTGCAAAAACTCTTTGATGAATTAAACCTGTTGAGGGCGACGTGCCTCATATGACGCCCGAACGTAGTCTTGCGCGCGGGGACTACGTGCCTCATATGAGGTTTTCGCACTTTCCGCATCGAGTGCGCAATTGTTTCGCATGCGGAGGGTGCCTATGCCTTTCATACTGCTCCTGCCATCTCATGGATGGTAGATCAACTACCACGCACAGTGCTTGCACCACGTGAGACGTGAATATTGCTGATGCTACCCGTGAATTTCTGTGAAAACGCGCCGCATTTTTGTCGTTTCTTTGCAACACCTTCAAAAATGCCACAGCCCACCTCGGAAGAGGATGTGCTCCGTTTGCTTACGACAGTAGACTCCGACGAGAAAGAGCTTTCGGATTCTGACAACAAAAATGATTTAGGCCTAGGCTAACTTGCTGAAGATGAAGACAATGAAGCCGACGACATTCCGGAGTCAGAGCCATAGGACGATGAACCACAAGCTCATTCTTCAACAGGTGGGCCACCGCCTCCCCCAAACCGTACAAAAATGGCACCAGCCCCAACTTTGAACTGGCAATTGACCCGCGATTTTGTGCCCCAACTTTTCCAATGGGATGAGACACAGGCAGGTATTGCTCATTCTGTTGACTTCGATGAAAACAGTGAAGAAATATATTGTTTTGAACTAATCATCAACAAAGATGTCATGGACATAATAGTAGAAGAAACAAACAGATATCATGAATTTGTGGTACAGTGTAGTCAGCCTGCAGACGAAGTGAGGCGCGAATGGTTGCCAACCAATGAAAGAGAAATGTATCTCATGTTGATGGCCCATGTGAAAAAAAATCGTGTGAAGGAATATTGGTCGACCGATGATCTGATTGAGACCCCCATGTTTGGAAAACTGTTCAACCGAGACAGGTTCCTACAGCTGCTAAAATTCCTACACTTTGCAGTCAATAGCGCACAAGTACCGGGTGATAAGCTATATAAAATCAGAGCTTTGCTTGGTTTCCTGAAAGTCAAATTGCAAGACATATTCAAACCTTTTCAAAAAGTCTGCATCGACGAAAGTTTGATGCTTTGGAAGGGCCGACTAGGCTACAAACAATATATTCCTTCCAAACGCCATCGGTTCGGGGTGAAGTTGTCAAATTGCAAGACATATTCAAACCTTTTCAAAAAGTCTGCATCGACGAAAGTTTGATGCTTTGGAAGGGCCGACTAGGCTACAAACAATATATTCCTTCCAAACGCCATCGGTTCGGGGTGAAGTTATTTGTACCATGCGACTGTAAGACGGGATATGTCCTGGACTTCATCGTATATACAGGCAAAGCAACTGAAGTTGAACTTGACGAGGAACTAGGAATTTCTGGTTTAGTCGTCAAAGAGCTCATGTCGTCTTACATCAAGAAAGGCCACATTTTATATGTGGGTAATTGGTACACCAGCCCCAAACTCTTCATGTACATCCATGCTAATGAAACTGGTGCCTGTGGGACCGTCAAACGCCACCGGCAGCTGATGCTAAAATTCCGCAATTTACAAAAAGGTGAGGTGGAGTGCATGCACTGCGAAGAGCTACTGGCAGTGAATTGGCGTGACCGCCGTGACGACCACATCCTGACAACAGTGAATGAAGACAAAATGGTGACCACCGATAAAAAGGATCCTGCAACGGGGGAGAACATCAAGAAACCTCTCTGTGTGGTAGACTATAATCAAAACATGGGCCTAATCGACAAAGCTGACATGCAGCTTGCATTTGTGGAATGTGTGAGAAAATCCGTCAAATGGTACGTGAAATTCTTTTTTCACCTCATCGACATCGTGGTGCTGAATGCCTTCATATTGTACAAGATCAGGACTGGCAAAAATCCCCAACTGGTGGATACGTGAGGCGGCAAAAATACCGCTTACTTGTCGAAGGTCTGCCCCTGTGCTTCGCTAATCGTCATTGCAAAGGGGATGGGAAACCGTCTTCACTTCGCGTCAAAGGACTGCTCAAAAATCAAGATTTAACCTGAAATCGTCGCTTTGCTGTCTATGTGTTAAGTGGGTTTTTATTGGCGACCTCACGCTGCTCTGTTGACATCGTACCAGCAAGCCTATCACCAGTACCAATGAAGATATCGTGGCAGCTATCGGAGACGTCATTCGGGCTGATCGTCGATTGACCAACGGAGACCTTGAACGTCGTGTGTGGGCTATTGCAGTACACTGACCATTATGACTGACATTCTTGGCACGACCTACAGTGAGGGACAAAATTGTTGCAATGTTCGACACATTGCCAGTTTATGACTCATATCTCGAGTATGACGTGTTCAATTTCGCTTAAATTTCATTCAATCATACCCCTACTTCCTGGCTTTCGATTGGCGCTAGTCACATGTCAATTGGCCTCCAATTGTCTAAGTGGCAGTTCTTCAAAGCGAACGAGGTCATTGCAACAGTTTTGTCCCTTTCACTCAGGCATACGAAGAAACAACATTATTAATACTTTGTGTGCTTGCCTTTGGTTTTCAACACTGCCTGAACCCTTCAAGGCATGCTTTCGATCAAATCCAAGCATGTTTGGACTGGAATGTCGTCCCACTCAGTCTTGACCCGCTGCCAGAGCTCGTGGATGCTGACGGGCTCATTCTCGTACCTCGCCAGCCTCCGCTTCAAATGTTGCCACAAGGGCTCTATTGGGTTGAGGTCTGGCGACTGCGCTGGCCATTCTGGGACCTAACAGCTGCAGCTCATCCAATAGGGGGCCAATTGACATGTGACTAGCACCAATCCAAAACCAGGAAGTTGAAGTATGATTGACTGAAATTTATCTAAAATTGAACTCGTCATTCTCGAGTTATGAGTCATAAACTGGTAATGTGTCGAACATTGCAACAGTTTTGTCCCTCACTGCATGTCTGCTGCGTTTCGTTTCACATCATCTAACGATTAACACTTTGCGTACAGCTCGTGGAGATCTTCGTTTTTAAGTCCTTAAGCCTAATCTATGGTCGAAAAAGTCATAGCCTCGTAGTCATCGAGCATTATGTCGAGGTAACTGAGGCTTAGGTCAGAGCGGCGGATGGTCGGGGTAATATACGCAATGTGTTCAAAACAGCTTCGCGTGGACACATGTCGCAATCTTCTTGCAGATGTTGATTTCCTGCATTCCATTGTAATTAATGAAGCGGGATGAATGCGTTTCACCCAGAGATGAAGATGCAGAGTTCGCAATGGAAGTCCTCAGACCTTAGAAAAGTTGACCGGTAAATCAGGGAAAGTAAAGCGTATTGCTTTCTTTGATCATGCGAGCATCGCATATAATGAATTTTTGCCTCCACGTGAAACTTTCCCTGGCATATTATACAAGTCAATACTAATACATCTCCGCAACGCTATTCGTCGGAAGTGACCCTGGAGAAGGAATTGCAGTTGAACTGCTGCATGAAAACGTGTCTTCTCACAACTCCCTGAGGATGCGCCTTCTAGACACAATATCACCACGGTTCCATATCCTCCTCTTTCACCTGATTTGGCACACTGTGACTATCACCTGTTTCCCAAATTGAAATCCCAGTTGAAGGTGCGTCGATTCGACGATCTGGATGATGTGAAGGTGGTCACGACGAACATCCCGAAGGAAATGTCACGGAAGCTCTCAGTGTAGATCCAAGGGTATCCAATTGCATGGTGACTATTTGAAGGCGACCGCATCTGAACTTCGTGGTAAGTCTCTAGTTCATAAGTACGTTGGCGACGTTGTGGTACCATGTACCTAATTGTGGGCTCAAAATTGTCGCTTTCTGGCCATACATTTGTATTCCTCCCCTACAAGACTATTATTAAGAATTTAAGTCCATGGACATATAATTAAACAGCTTGATCCCATAACCCATGCGAAGAGCCACATCCCAACATATGAATACCTGTTAAATGAGAGCTTGCTGAAAGCTTTCCCATGCAGGCAAGACGGGAAAGAAGTTCGACCACTGGCTGATATTGACTCTGATATCGAGTGTGTATTGGCGTGATCTAAGAATGTATGTAAGGTCTATAAGCTCTTTCGAAAAGGAAAAAATTGATTCCCCCATCGGAGTGTGGTTTTTTTTACGAAGGTAGTATTTTGCTTCATTTGAAGCACAATATTTACATTGTAATGTGAAAAGTAATTTTCACTGGCTTTCCCTTTCTTCAACCCCCCCCCCCCCCCTTAAGTGAACGACCTAATTGGACGACAGCCACTTTGTTTGCGACGCTCCATTTCGTCATAAAAAAACAACGAAAGAGCCATTTTTCGTCAACTATGAGTCAATGTCTTTCTTATGGTTGGTCTCTTTCCTCCGAAAACTCTCCAAAGGGGGAGAAAATACATAAAGGAATTAAATTTATATCCTCCAAAAACCCCGGGTAGATGGAGTCAAATTTGCTAGAGCGAATCTTGGAGGAGAGAGAGAGAGTATGCCAAATTCCGTTCCTGTTGATGCACTCAGAGAAGAATACGAAGAGGTTCAACTTTGCTGCGGGAAGGCGTTGAAGAAAGATAATGGGCGATACCAAGGCCAATCGATAAATTGTTGCTTTTTGGCCATGTCAGTCAAATTGAGATCGAGCTAAATGCTTGTGAGCGAAAGATTCTCAAAATGATACGTTTCTTTCTAAAGTTGGCAACATACTTGCATTATTTGATGCGTGAGAGAAACGAGGAACAACCCCGAATTTTCAGCAATGATTCAACGAGCCAAATTTTTCGGCTCGTGAGCCAAACTTGGCTCATGTCCTCAATTGGCGCCGTCGCCTCGAGGCAATTGTGAAAATGAAGGGACAGGATTCATTTGCCACCTTGTCACCTAGTGTCATGTAAAGTCAATGGGATCATTGTCAATCATGCCGAAACATTTCCAAATATGTTACTCCATCTACTGGAGCCCACTCCATCCGATGAGCCGCAGAGGATGCAAGAAATTCTCCGTAGAAGAGGAAATTCAAGGAATTAAAGTTCAATAATAAATAATAAAAAATGAAAAAAAGGCTCCCCGTGACTCACCGCCCGCAAAATCCCCAGCTGCTTCCTCGACGCTCCTCGACGTCCCGGGTCCCACATCAAACAAATCATCTCCAAGCCCCCCCGGTGTCGTTTTCAAACGGGATTGCGATACAAGTACGGGTTGGGTCTGTTGAAGACAAAAATCGTGTGGATTTCAGTTTTAGGAGAGAATCTTAAAGCAATGCGGACATGCTTCACCTTTTAACCATTCTAGTGCCACGGGCGGGAACTAAATATAGTGTAGAGGGCACCAGTTTGCGGACGGGCGCCTATTTGTGGACAGTTTCGCGTTTTTTGCCATTTCGCAAATTTATTTCCTGAAATGCTCCAGATTTTACACTTGCCTGTTAGCCACCATATACATTATGCATGAGTGAACTTGGACATATTTTCGTTCAGTTTTAGACCTAGCACCTCTGAATTCCTTAATTTTTCCAATGATGTTTCTTAACAGGACATCCTTGAAGATAAATATAATTGGTGTATTTGTCTCATGCCCATATTTTTCTATTCGGACTACGCACGTTCGTAATTGTTGACAAAAACTGGTGTCCTCAAACTGAAACCAGGCCGAGGCGATGGGAACCACGTGAAAACCAACACATACTCATTTAATGAAAAAGTCTCGTTTTTAATATTTTATTTCAGGGTATGAGCGTCAAACTATGATAAGTGGGGCCTCCCATTGAAACCAACTCTCGGTTACCCCAACGACCGTATCGCAACTTTCAAGAGGAAAATTTCCTTAAACTGTTCACAAACTGGTACCTTTACCCTACTCGATGAAGCCCCTGGATCGGTCGATGGTGTCAAACTTGGCGAGAGTGGAGCGGTGCACATCGCACTTGTCGACATTGGTATGCAATTCGAGTTCGAGGAAATTTTTATTTTCTCTGAAGCTGTCAGAAAATTTTGGAATGCAGGAATCCATTTAGAGTCTGGAGGGAGACAAATTCCAACCGTTTTTCGCCCCGAAATCCGTCCCGTCCCCAACTTGATGTTTGTGGAACCTACACCGTTGCGAGAGAAAAATGCACGCGCTGTCCACTGCACGTAGGTTTTACCAACGTGGTTGTGCCGATAAAGCGGATGAAATTCTTTGTTACCCTAAAGTAAATGGCGCTGGGGCGACTTCACAGCAAAGTGGGATTTTGCTTCATTTCCCATCAAATTCAAGAATTGGCACAATTAATTGAGAATGCGTACTTCATATCAATGTATATTAATACTATTCGTTGTTGCAGTTGAATTACCCTTTGCAGAACGTTCTCGGTTCTACGGAGCTATATCACGCGGGCTTGGATTAAGGACAGAGCAGAGAATTCCTTCTCGAACCCATCCCCATCGATCGACTTGTCGGCCCATCTCCCCTAATATTCTCCTGCCGCAATCCGGCGCGAGAAACCCACTAGAAACCTATGCTTTTCCAGGCCATTGGCAAGGTGGAAGGACATGGGATGATGCGGATGGGTTAATGTTCACCATCATATATCTCTTTCTTTCTTCGGGAATTGGAAAAGCGAAGCATTCCTTTTCTCTATGATACAAGTTCATTCTGAAATAATTTACGTCCCTTTCGCTATAATGGCTCCTTTTAGGACAATCTATTTAAGCAGCAATATTGACTTTTCCGATGGGAAAGGGTGAGTCCGATTCGCATTCTGTGTGAATACCAGCGATTTCTGGAACGTAATGTTTCAGCTATCATAACACAATCTTGCCATGAAATTTGGTTGGCCTCACAATGCATTGCCAACCTCTATGAACCACCAAGCAAAAAGCTCCACTCGTGAAGAACATGTTGATTCCCTTCATAGGTTTCTGGACTGTGCGAAAGACCGCCAAGAAAGGAGCAAGTATTACCTCCCAATTATCTACCAACATCATTAAAATAAAGCGAAGGACGCCTATTCTATTTCCTTCGTAAGTAAAATACATATGCAAATAGATTCTGATGACTCATACCGGAATATGAATAGGCACGTTATCCAGATATTGTCTTCAAAAATCGATTTTGACCGAATTCATGGAAGGGACAAGTAGGAAAGTAAAGAAAATAACACGCGTGACACTAATTTAACGTCAATAAGGTGTGTGTGTGTCGGGTGGGGGGGGGGGGTTGCCATTTTCGCCATGCAAGCAGTGCTTCATCTATCCGATGGACAGCTAGATGCTTTAACTACAGATTTCCTTTGGGTGCCCATCACAGTAGGTCCAGCGATACAACCGTTGAACCGCGTAGAGAAAGGTTAACTCACCGTGAGAAAGACTCCCTCACCGTGACAACAGAAGAGTTGGGGTGGAACTGTCTCGAGTCCACACCAATCACCTACGTATATTCCGTAAGTAATGATCTGCGTGCTCCTGTTGGGTTTCCCCGGGAACGATATTGCGCATCGGCAGTGGACTCTCGACCGACCAGAGAAGGGGATCGTTCCCGCCCGTTCATCTTTCATAATCTTTCACTTCGGATGCGAATGAGGCAATTTCAGTAGCGAACTGGCAACATCGGAACTAAATTGCACTTAAGACACCGTAGAAGAAACACCACCGGAACTCGACATCCACATCCTGCGACATCCACAGAGGCCTAGAACTTGCTTCAGGTCTGGAATTTAGCAATATATCTAACTTTTAACTAATGAGGGAAGAATTATGAGTTTTTCTCATCTCAAAATAGATGCACACCACGCAAGTACCAAAGTTCACCGAACACGATCTTTGGCTTTCAGATGAAGCCAATCATACGTCGGCACATTATTTGGCACATGCTTCCCGTCTCGTGCATCCACAAGACGGGAAGCTCCCCAAGCAGCATGTTTATGTTAATTTTACATAAAATAATGTAATTTTTACGTAAAATTGACATTCCCGTTTGCATTCCAAACAGCATGTTTATATTCATTTTACGTAAGATTTAAGTTAATTTGCCCCTGGAATTCATGTGTATTTAAAGAGTCATTTAGTACCATTAAAGAGAATTTATATACTAAATCTCCTATTCCTTTACGTTCTTCAGAACTCTAGGGTGGTTGGACGAGTACACGAGTACTCATCCTCACTAGCACTCAAAAGTACCAGAGTGACCTACTGTTTCCTACTCCCGTACCGGACCCTCGGGAGGAGTCGTAAATCTTCAAAGGAGCTTTCTTCTTTTAGGAGAGAGATGTAGTACTTGTGGGGTTGGGATTCTACTCTTCCCCTAATCCTGTGCACTGCTGCAATAAAAAGCGTAACTTCAGCATTTAATGATTCCCTGAGTCATATATTATAAAAAAAATACATAATAATTTCGTGTTTTCCATATGTTACCCATATTTCCATGGATTGCATAATAAGAAGTAGAAGGATGGTAAGAAAACCTGATATTATATCAGGAAACCAGTACTTAATAGTAATTTGTATAGGAACGTAAATTTTACGTAAATGTGATGTCATTTTCATGGCAATCCCAAGAAATGTACATAGTTTGCAAAAAAATGATATCTTGTTTACGTGAACATGCTGCTTGGGTCCATGTGATGTGTTAATATCATAGCATTTCGATTGGTCCAGAACAACTGAAATGAAAAGTTCTGCGAAAATTCTTCGTTTGGTGGAACTTTCCTGATGCACGCCCATCGAGGCAAGAACCGATCCACCAAGGACACGGACATCGGCCCCAGTGTATTAAATTCACTTCTCTCCAAGTCCGGTTTCTCGCGAGGGAAAGTTTTGAGGCTGTAGGCTGAAAGAGTTGTAACTGCTGAATTGAATCCATTTTGCTGTCGACAGCTAAATGGATTCAATTTCTACACTCGAGAAAGGCCGTTTTCATCTGAAAGTTGACGGTAGAGTAGTTAATATCCACCAAACTATCCAAAAAAATGTCTCTAGGCCGATAATTTGAAAGGGGAAAGATGAGGATTGGAAGTGGTGAAAGTAAAATGCGCAAATGAGAAGAGCTTCCAAAGCTCTTGTCATTGCCAACTGTTAGAAGCATGATTTGGTTGGCCTTAGGGCCTTCTTCGCATCTGCATGCGTCCTGAAACGATTTTCTCAACTGATAATATGCCGTGCTTGAGAGATTCATATCCTTTCCCCATCCAATTCGGGTCGAGAACACGGCAGGAGTACGATCATTTCGTGTATGCCTCGAGAAGTGACACTCGTATTCCGCATAGTGATGCACCTCGTGACGATGATCATTTCTCATTTTCAGGTCTGAATGCACAATAAAGAATTTTTTTTTAACACGTACTCTTTTCTTGCGCACTCGTTTCCATGGTCAATTTGACACGTACCGTTGGTAATTCTAAGGATGGTCCATTCCGTCTCTCCCTTATAACATTTCACTCGTTATAATCATTTAGTAAATACGTGCTTTTTAACCCCCCCCCCCCCCCCACCCCATTGGTACCCGTGGGGGGTTGGAAAGGAAAATATCCCACGAGGCTACTGCAGGGATAACGTGGCGCCTCTCCGGCCGGAGCTCACTAAAGACATCAAGACCTTTACCATGCAATATCGGGATAGGAAAAAAAAGTCTTAAGACAAGCAAAATGCTTTGCTATTGATCTGATTCTGGCAGGTGCATGCATGAGCCTACCAGAACTAATCCGATGAGGCCGAGACTAATGTTTCAGGTACACGGACACTATTAGGGTCGATTACACGAACGCTGTTTTCCAGGTGTTTTTCGGAAGTCATCGGTTAACCGATGTCTAAGGCCGAAAATGGATTGCATGAACTCTCTCTTCCTGTAACCATTGCCTAACCGACGTCCAACAGAAGGTAAAAATGTGTCGTTTCCAGACAGTGTTTAAACAATGAACATCGATAATCAATGTCTAAAATAAACATCGTTCATGCAATCGGTCCTCAATGTTCGTTGCCAAACTATAGATCCTCTTACACTCACTTCATATACATTTCGTTCACATGCGCGAATTATAACTAAGCTCGGCAAGGAAAGCGATTGCATCTATTTTACAGAGTGTGTCTCTTTGAAGATCGTATAGCCTACAGTCATGAAGTAGAGGGCATAACTAAAGGCTCCACTCCGCTCGAACCCCATTCATTGAGCGGGTCGCAATACAGATATCACTGACGATCAGCTGGCGCACATCAACAACTCCTCCATGGCCGAGCAGCGGACTCAACGGAACACGCGTGCTGTTTGAGGGATCCCTTCCGGTCGAATCCCCGAACGAGTCGGCTCCTGGTTCCGCTGCCACGAAGCACGCCTCACCAAAGAGTTCTTTACAATCCACCAGATTTCCTCTGCAATTTAACCCCCTACCCCTCGGAACGTGACCTCTAATTACACTTTTTACTCTAAATTAGAATGACGTAACTTAATGGACTTCACGCGTTTGGCCAATAAGTCTCAGCCATTCGAGGCCATAGGCTAGGCCATAGGAAATTTAAAATACGCATTAAATAAGAACCCGTACTTGTAGGCGGTATGACGGGATGGAAGCCATTCGCATTCTGAGCGAGATGCTAAGGGCGGTAGGCAAACTTGGAGATGCACGAGGTTGGTGCTAAGGAGTTAGCCCTCCTCCTTGGATGTCCCATCGCATTTTCCAAGGGATTACTTTCCTCTAGCCACAAGTCATCTGTGACATAGGAAGGACGTATTGTTAGGGCGGGCTGGGCTCATCGATCCCTTGGGTCTTAATTCTGGCTTTATTACGCCTTTGTCGGGCGGTGGCTAGACGTAAGGTGAACATTATTCGTGATTACGCCGATCGTCATCTCCATCACCGACGGCACCGACTGTGTACCAAATCCATATTTCTTGGCCACCACTACCAGTGTGGGCAGTGCCCACTTACATAACATCTCCATGGTCAATTAGTAGGTTTTATTCTCATCTATAATCTCCGTTACGTCCAGAAGTAGACATAATAAGTAGGGCTGTACCATTGCACCGGCAAGCACCGGTAGTGGCCCCAAATAGGGGCTAATCGAAAAAAAAGCAGCTTTTCTTGTCTTGACGCCGGCCCTCATGTCTTGCTGGAGGCCACTTCTGCCGATCTTTCCCGAACAATAACATCTATTGGAATATACAGTATTTCAGCCCGGGTGTAGGAATCGGCGGAGGAAAATAGCGGGAAAAAACCGGTAAATCATTGCACTTCCTTTCCCGTTACGTTTTTGGAAGATGTGTCGTTAAACGCTCTTATCCCATTTAGTGCCACGGGAATGATATATAGTCGAGCAAACCTATCGATCGGCTACATGGAACTAAAAGCTTGTTGCCCATTGCTGCTCCTTAACCCTAACAACCGACGGACAGACAGGCCTGAATGTGGTGCTATCGTTTTAAGAATGATCCAGATAAGTATCACGGAGGTGCCAATTAGATGTCATATGTATGCATATGATTTTATGTTTTCTGAATCTACACGCCACAAATTGCACCCATGCCGGCCGATGGTTACGAGATGAAAATCGGCCATCGGCCCACCGGCCATTCGTGACCATCGGGTCGGGTATAATAATGAGCTTTCCCATTTCCCCCCCATTAGTAGCTTGATGTTAAAGTAAGACCTGACTCGTCGTTCCGCAAAGTCGACCCCGCGATCGTCTCGGGTTTCGCGTGATCCCAGAGAAAGCATGCGGAACGAATCGGATCTGCTCCGAATGAGGAGATTCGTGAATGTCGTGTACGATCTTCTCTTCCAATGTCAGTTGTTTGCCAAAAATCTATTCATCTGTGACATGCCCGTGCGAAGTTTTGGAGTGCTGCGTAGTCTTCTGTGATGCCAAGCTCAGCATGAATGCCCCTCACGAATATCAGCGATTGGCCACTGTCAGTGACATCGCGGGTTTCAAGTGCCACAGAATGAAATAAGCACTCATTTTTGGGCCTATTTTTGGAATCTTTCGATATCTCTTCTGCCACTCTGGTCATCTGCCTGACGAGACCACCCGAGTGAATCAATTCTACTTTTTTCTTAGAATAGCCGGCATTCACTCCTTCAGTAAACGGCTTGTCATGCTTCCCTGGTGAATAGGAAACACGATGACTAGCCCCGACTGAAGTCATTTTAGCCTCGCACAACTTTCTTTGTGCTTCTTTGCAATGCACATAAGTTTTTCGTCAGTAGATTTTATCAATGCGGATTTCATCAGCGTTTTCACTGTAATTGGCTTCGTGCTTGCTGTCATAGTAACTTAGTATTTTACTTCATCGCAGCAAAGATTTCATAGCAGAGGAGGCACAAAACTTCATCCTGGTGTACATCGCAAAAAAACTTGTCAATTTTTTTTGGAACACACGACTTTAGGTTGCAAGGGACTTGAGTATACTTTTAAAACACACCCAGTACGATTTTCCATCGTTAGAGTATCAGTTCTTTCTAACCCCACTCTCCTTTATTATCCTTATTATGCTTGCGATAACGCATAACCGCGCAATGTTTTCTCTTTGAATTATTAAAAAGTGGGGCCATAATAAGTGGGCAACCCTGCTACAAACTAGACTAACATCAAGCTCATTATCTGAAGGCAATGTTTTTTTCCTTCCCCGCGACCTTCGAGGGGGGGGGGGAGAAAGGCGATGGAATACAATCTGGAAACGGTGGAGGACACACGTGAGCGAAACCGGGGAGGAGGAAGGATCACTTCAGTCTGAAGTAAATTTATGTAACTCTTCATTCTTTATTTACCTTCTAAATCGTAATCTTAAGGTACTAAGGGAAGATGAAAGTCGACCCCCCTAGAATCAAATTCTGGCTTATAATTATTGTAGAGGACCCCAAGGGAGGGCCTTGGAGCCACTTTTTGGCACTCTCAGGTCA
>CAJPEV010000373.1:102468-130843 GCA_905338385.1 Darwinula stevensoni | reverse complement strand
GCAGTGCGTGGTGTCGAGAAAAAGTTTCAGCCTCGGTCGCGTGTAGTTGGCGAAGGTGGCGATTTTTGCTTTGGTTCGGAATGGTGTGGTGGATGCTTTTTCTTTCCTCGATTCGATTTCGCAGCCAGGTGAACTCGGTTTCATCAGGGCGTGGTGTAGAGAAAAATTTTCACCCTCGGTCGCGTGTAGTTGGCGAAGGTGGCGATTTTCGTTTGGTTCGGAATGGTCAGTTGGATGCATTTTCTGTGCTCGATTCAGTTTCGCTGCCAGGTGACCTCGGTTTCATCAGGGCTTGGTGCATCGAAATTGAGTTATTCTCTCGTGATGGACGAAGATGGAGGTGGCGATTTTCGCTTTGGATCGGAATGGTTTTCGATGCTTTTTCTTTGGTCGATTCAATTTCGCAGCCAGGTGAACTCGGTTGCAGCAGTGCGTGGTGTGGAGAAAAAGTTTCAGCCTCGGTCGCGTGTAGTTGGCGAAGGTGGCGATTTTCGCTTTGGTTCGGAATGGTCAGTTGGATGCTTTTTCTATGCTCGATTCAATTTCGCTGCCAGGTGACCTTGGTTTCATCAGGGGTTGGTGCATCGAAATTGCGTTATTCTCTCGTGATGGACGAAGATTGAGGTGGCGATTTTCGATTTCGTTCGGAGTGGTCTGGTGGATGGTTTCTATGGCTAAGAGTCGGTTTCGCAGCTAAATAAACTCGGTAGAAAAAGTTTCATTCGCTGTCGCGTGTAGTTGGCGGAGGTGGCGATTTTCGCTTTGGTTCGGAATGGTTTTGGATGCTTTTTCTGTGCTCGATTCATTTTCGCAGCCAGGTGAACTTGGTTGCAGCAGGGCGTGGTGTAGAGAAAAAGTTTCAGCCTCGGTTGCGTGTAGTTGGCGAAGGTGGCGATTTTCGATTTGGTTCGGAATGGTCTGGTGCATACTTTTTCTGTCCTCGATTGGATTTCGCAGCCAGGTGAACTCGGTTTCATCAGGGCGTGGTGCATTGAAATTTCGTTATTCTTTCGTAATGGACGGATATGGAGGTGGCGATTTTCGCTTTGGATCGGAATGGTTTTCGATGCTTTTTCTGTGCTCGATTCAATTTCGCTGCCAGGTGACCTCGGTTTCATCAGGGCTTGGTGCATCGAAATTGAGTTCTTCTCTCGTGATGGACGAAGATGGAGGTGGCGATTTTCGCTTTGGATCGGAATGGTTTTCGATGCTTTTTCTGTCCTCGATTCGATTTCGCAGCCAGGTGAACTTGGTTGCAGCAGTGCGTGGTGTCGAGAAAAAGTTTCAGCCTCGGTCGCGTGTAGTTGGCGAAGGTGGCGATTTTTGCTTTGGTTCGGAATGGTGTGGTGGATGCTTTTTCTTTCCTCGATTCGATTTCGCAGCCATGAGAGCGCGTTTTGGTTCTCGTGGCTCAACTGTGACCTTTGTGACCTACTCCAACGTTCTTAGATTTGGTCCGGAATGGTCTGGTGGATACTTTTTCTGTCCTCGATTCGATTTCGCAGCCAGGTGAACTCGGTTTCATCAGGGCTTGGTGCATAGAAATTGGTCTGGTGGATGGTTTCTATGGCTAAGAGTCGGTTTCGCAGATAGGTGAACTCGGTTGCAGCAGGGCGTGGTGTTGAGAAAAAGTTTCAGCCTCGGTCGCGTGTAGTTGTCGGAGGTGGCGATTTTCGCTTTGGTTCGGAATGGTTTTCGATGCTTTTTCTGTGCTCGATTCAATTTCGCTGCCATGTGAATTTCGTTGCAGCAGAGCGTGGTGCATAGAAATTTCGTTATTCTTTCATGATGGTCGAAGATGGAGGTGGCGATTTTCGCTTTGGTTCGGAATGGTCTGGTGGATGCATTTTCTTTCCTCGATTCGATTTCGCAGCCAGTTGAACTCGGTTTCATCAGGGCGTGGTGTAGAGAAAAATTTTCACCCTCGGTCGCGTGTAGTTGGCGAAGGTGGCGATTTTCGCTTTGGTTCGGAATGCTTTTTCTGTGCTCGATTCAGTTTCGCAGCCAGATAAACTCGGTTGCAGCAGGGCGTGGTGCATTGAAATTTACTTATTCTTTCGTAATGGACGGAGAAGGAGGTGGCGATTTTCCCTTTTGTTTCGGAATGGTTTTGGATGCTTTTTCTGTGCTCGATTCAGTTTCGCAGCCAGGTGAACTTGATTGCAGCAGTGCGTGGTGTACAGAAAAAGTTTCAGCTTTCGGTCGCGTGTAGTTGTCGGAGGTGGCGATTTTCGCTTTGGATCGGAATGGTTTTCGATGCTTTTTCTGTGCTCGATTCAATTTCGCAGCCAGGTGAACTCGGTTTCATCAGGGCTTGGTGCATAGAAATTGGTCTGGTGGATGGTTTTTATGGCTTCGAGCCGGTTTCGCAGATAGGTGAACTCGGTTGCAGCAGTGCGTGGTGTGGAGAAAAAGTTTCAGCCTCGGTCGCGTGTAGTTGGCGAAGGTGGCGATTTTCGCTTTGGTTCGGAATGGTTTTCGATGTTTTTTCTGTGCTCGATTCAATTTCGCAGCCAAGTGAACTTGGTTGCCGCAGTGCGTGGTGTAGAGAAAAAGTTTCAGCCTCGGTCGCGTGTAGTTGTCGGAGTTGACGATTTTCGATTTGCTTCGGAATGGTCTGGTGGATGGTTTTTATGGCTTCGAGTCGGTTTCGCAGATAGGTGAACTCGGTTGCAGCAGGGCGTGGTGTGGAGAAAAAGTTTCAGCCTCGGTCGCGTGTAGTTGGCGAAGGTGGCGATTTTCGCTTTGGATCGGAATGGTTTTCGATGCTTTTTCTGTGGTCGATTCAATTTCGCAACCAGGTGAACTCGGTTTCATCAGGGCGTGGTGCATTGAAATTTCGTTATTCTTTCGTAATGGACGGATATGGAGGTGGCGATTTTCCCTTTTGTTTCGGAATGGTTTTGGATGCTTTTTCTGTGCTCGATTCAGTTTCGCAGATAAACTCGGTTGCAGCAGGGCGTGGTGTAGAGAAAAAGTTTCAGCCTCGGTCGGGTGTAGTTGTCGGAGTTGACGATTTTCGCTTTGGTTTGGAATGGTTTTCGATGTTTTTTCTGTGCTCGATTCAAATTCGCAGCCAGGTAAACTTGGTTGCAGCAGGGCGTGGTGTAGAGAAAAAGTTTCAGCCTCGGTCGCGTGTAGTTGGCGGAGGTGGCGTTTTTAGATTTGGTCCGGAATGGTCTGGTGCATACTTTTTCTGTCCTCGATTCAATTTCGCAGCCAGGTGAACTCGGTTTCATCAGGGCGTGGTGTAGAGAAAAAGTTTCAGCCTCGGTCGCGTGTAGTTGTCGGAGTTGGCGATTTTCGATTTGCTTCGGAATGGTTTTGTGGATGCTTTTTCTGTGCTCGATTCAGTTTCGCAGATAAACTCGGTTGCAGCAGGGCGTGGTGTAGAGAAAAAGTTTCAGCCTCGGTCGCGTGTAGTTGGCGGAGGTGGCGATTTTCGCTTTGGTTCGGAATGGTTTTCGATGCAGAGAGCGCGTTTTGGTTCTCGTGGCTCAACTGTGACCTTTGTGACCTACTCCAACGTTCTTAGATTTGGTCCGGAATGGTCTGGTGGATACTTTTTCTGTCCTCGATTCGATTTCGCAGCCAGGTGAACTCGGTTTCATCAGGGGTTGGTTCCTCGAAATTGCGTTATTCTCTCGTGATGGACGAAGATTGAGGTGGCGATTTTCGATTTCGTTCGGAATGGTTTTCGATGTTTTTTCTGTGCTCGATTCAATTTCGCAGCCAAGTGAACTTAGTTGCCGCAGTGCGTGTTGTAGAGAAAAAGTTTCAGCCTCGGTCGCGTGTAGTTGTCGGAGTTGACGATTTTCGCTTTGGTTCGGAATGGTCTGGTGGATGCTTTTTCTGTCCTCGATTCGATTTTGCAGCCAGGTGAACTTGGTTTCATCAGGACTTGGTCCATAGAAATTCGTCTGGTGGATGGTTTTTATGGCTTCGAGTCGGTTTCGCAGATAGGTGAACTCGGTTGCAGCAGTGCGTTGCAGCAGAGAAAAAGTTTCAGCCTCGGTCGCGTGTAGTTGTCGGAGGTGGCGATTTTCGCTTTGGTTCGGAATGGTTTTCGATGCTTTTTCTGTGCTCGATTGAATTTCGCTGCCATGTGAATTTCGTTGCAGCAGAGCGTGGTGCATAGAAATTTCGTTATTCTTTCATGATGGTCGAAGATGGAGGTGGCGATTTTCGCTTTGGTTCGGAATGGTCTGGTGGATGGTTTTTATGGCTTCGAGTCGGTCTCGCAGATAGGTGAACTTTGTTGCAGCAGGGCGTGGTGTTGAGAAAAAGTTTCAGCCTCGGTCGCGTGTAGTTGTCGGATTTGACGATTTTCGCTTTGGTTCGGAATGGTCTGATGGATGCTTTTTCTGTCCTTGATTCGATTTAGCAGCCAGGTGAACTCGGTTTCATCAGGGCTTGGTGCATAGAAATTGGTCTGGTGGATGGTTTCTATGGCTAAGAGTCGGTTTCGCAGCTAAATAAACTCGGTAGAAAAAGTTTCATTCGCTGTCGCGTGTAGGTGGACGAGGTGACGATTTTCGCTTTGGTTCGGAATGGTCAGTTGGATGCTTTTTCTGTGCTCGATTCATTTTCGCAGCCAGGTGAACTTGGTTGCAGCAGGGCGTGGTGTAGAGAAAAAGTTTCAGCCTCGGTCGCGTGTAGTTGGCGAAGGTGGCGATTTTCGATTTGGTTCGGAATGGTCAGTTGGATGCTTTTTCTGTGCTCGATTCAGTTTCGCAGCCAGATAAACTCGGTTGCAGCAGGGCGTGGTGTAGAGAAAAAGTTTCAGCCTCGGTCGCGTGTAGTTGGCGGAGGTGGCGTTTTTAGATTTGGTCCGGAATGGTCTGGTTGATGGGTTTTTTATGGCTTCGAGTCGGTTTCGCAGCTAGATGAACTCGGTAGAAAAAGTTTCGGTCTGTCGCGTGTAGGTGACCGAGGTGGCGATTTTCGCTTTGTTTCGGAATGGTTTGGTGGATGCTTTTTCTGTCCTAAAATCGATTTCGCAGCCAGGTGAACTCGGTTTCATCAGGGCGTGGTGCATAGAAATTTCGTTATTCTTTCGTGATGGACGGAGATGGAGGTGGCGATTTTCGCTTGGTTCGGAGTGGTCTGTTGGATGCTTTTTCTGTCCTCGATTCAATTTCGCAGCCAGGTGAACTCGGTTTCATCAGGGCTTGGTGCATAGAAATTGCGTTATTCTTTCGTGATGGAGGTGGCGATTTTCGATTTCGTTCGGAATGGTTTTCGATGCTTTTTCTGTGGTCGATTCAATTTCGCAGCCAGGTGAACATGGTTGCAGCAGTGCGTGGTGTACAGAAAAAGTTTCAGCCTAGGTAGCGTGTAGTTGGCGAAGGTGGCGATTTTCGCTTTGGTTCCGAATGGTCAGGTGGATGGTTTTCATGGCTTCGAGTCGGTTTCGCAGCCAGGTGAATTCGGTTTCATCAGGGCGTGGTGCATAGAAATTTCGTCTTTCTTTCGTGATGGACGATGATGGAGGTGGCGATTTTCGATTTGGTTCGGAATGGTTTGGTGGATGCTTTTTCTGTCCTCGATTCGATTTCGTGGCCATGTGGACTCGGTTGCAGCAGGGCGTGGTGAAGAGAAAAAGTTTCAGCCTCGGTCGCGTGTAGTTGGCTGAGGTTGCGATTTTCGCTTTGATTCGGAATGGTCTGGTGGATGCTTTTTCTGTCCTCGATTCGATTTCGAGGCCAGGTGAACTCGGTTGCAGCAGGGCGTGTTGAAGAGACAAATTTTCAGCCTCGGTCGCGTGTAGGTGGCCGAGGTGGCGAGTTTCGCTTTTGTTCGGAATTTTCTGGTAGATGCTTTTTCTGTGCTGGATTCGATTTCGCAGCCTTTGGACTCGGTTGCAGCAGGGCGTGGTGTAGAAATTTATTTATTCCTTTGTGATGGGCGGTGGCCGAGGTGGCTATTTTCGCTTTGGCTCGGCATGGTCTGTTGGCTGCTTTTTATGTCCTCGATTTTGAGTCGGAGAATTTTCTGTCTTTGATTCAATTTTGAAGCTATTTGAACTCGGTTTTACCGGCGCACGTTCCGTAAGTTTTTTATTCCTTTGCGATTGTCGGTGGCCGAGGTGGCGATTTTCGTTTTGGTTCGGAATGGTTAGGAGTATGCTTTTCATGTCTTCGACACGGTTTCGTAGTTAAACTCTGTTTCAGCAGGGCCTGGTGCGTAGAAATTTATTCATTCAGATTCGAATGTGTTGCGGACTTGGCTATTTTTGCTTTGGTGGGGAATGGTCAGGAGTATGCTTTTTCTGTCCTCGATTCGATTTCGCATCGAGATGATCTCGGTTTTACCAGCGCACTATCCTTTGAAACTGTTTTAGCATCGTCCACGTGTAGTTGGCGGAGGTATCGATTTTCGCTTTAGTGGCGAATGGTCGGGTGAATGATTTTTAGGGCTCCGATTCGCTATCCCTTTTATTTGAACTCGGTTTCACCAACACAAGTTCCTCATAAAATGTTTCAGCCTCGTTCGTGTGTCGGCAGAGGTTGCGATTTTCACTTTGATTCGGAATGCTCTGTTGGACTATTTTCCTGACTTCTATCCGTATTCGGAGTTAGATGAACTCGGTTTCACCAGCGCGACGTGCTTAGGAAATGTTTCTGGTTTGTCCGCATGTATGTGGCTGACGTGGCGATTGTCTGTTAGATGCTGAATTATCTGGTTTATAATTTTTTTCTTTTTCTGGTGGCGATTTTCGTTTTCATCCGATATGATTTGTTGTGTAGGTTTTTTTTTTTGCTTCGATTGGATTCCTCAGGATTTCCGCTTTAGAACGGTTTGATTATTAGGAAATTTAAAACCTTAAAAAAAATTGCTATTGAAAATGAGCAGTAGGAATGACTCTGTGGACTATAATTGAGATATTATATTTGTGTTAATTTCATTACGCGTGACTGAAAGGTGTTTGCCCTATGTATGCCATTTAGAACCCAGAAGCTGAATTGGACATGTGGTTTTTTAAGGGATATTCACGGAATTCTAGCATTTATATATGTTTTCTCTCTAATTTGGTTAATTTTTTTGGATTACTAAGCGAGCAATCCAATAATCGCCGTCATTGCTCTTTCTTTCCCAAACGCTAAATAAAACGTATAAATTTCGTATTTATAACTACATATGAAAGACGTATGGAATTTTTTTTGACATATTAGAACAATTATCTGGGTAACGGGGTTCATTGTACAATCTTTGTAAGGGTTAAAATTCAGATTCAAGTTAAGTAGGATATTTCTTCACCTCTATTGTTTTAACTGAAATTTTCATTAAAAATGAGATAATGATTGTTACATCATTTTACCCGCATGGAAAGCAGATTCAAGAGATATATAGATTTTTTTTTAATTCCTTCAAGACAGACGTGAATAACGATTCCTGAAGGTTCCTGATTCCTGAACCTGTGTCTCAAACATTCAGTTCAACAAGGTACTTTCTCCAGTTTCTGGACAGCACGTAAAGGTAAAACTCTGGACACTTTCGATTTGTTTATTATCCATGATAGGCGGTTCCCTATTGCCATCAGCCAATCAAATATCTCGTTACAGCTAACATCTAACTCATGTTCAAACAACAATGGTGGCACTGGCTGTATTTGAAATATGTACTGCCTGTATGAAATACACCTGTATTTCAAGTGTGTTTCTATTGAAGTGTGAAATGTAAAGTGGTTCACCTGCAAAACATTTCCGAAAAGCAAAATATTTTGTTTAGTGCTCGTAGAACGTCGTTACTTTTGTAGAAATGGACATTTTTGTAATTATGTAAAAGATTAACTTATCTAACGATGCATGCAATTTTCCTCACTTTTAGCATGACGTTAACATCACAGCGGAGTCTTTGAGTTCTCTTCTCTCTTTTTCCCGTGTTCTTGCTGTGAACAGGAAGAATTGCATAAACACATGCAAGATGAGTCAATCGGACTCCAAAAATCTCAAATTTGAAGTTATTCCATTTCGCTGTCTGCCAGCTACGATTCAGTCATAGATCTCCATTTGAAGTTACGTTTAAGTTGTCTCGTAGTGATGATGTCTCCCTGAACAACTGGCCATAAAGTCGTGTAGTATTTTGGGGGGGAGTCGCATCTAGTCCCAGTATGGGGAAGACACTGGATCTCAGAAGTATGCCTAGATGCCTAAAGTAGACAAGATGTACGTTTGAGAAGGAAATTTTAATGCTGAGAAACAGCATAATCCTTTTAACTCTCTTGTTAGTTGTACAAGCGATTTCGCAAAAGGCAAAAATCCGTTGAAAATGACATTTAGTGGACGGCTATGGAAATGCTGTTATGAGGAAACTATGCAGGCTCTGTCTGAGCTCGTCCGCAGTGAATGTCAGAATCAAACAGTACCATGGTAATACCACAGAATTTCTAACCTATCATGGGGTGATATTATTTCCATGACATTTCATCGGACATCGACAGACCTCACGCTGTTATCACAGAATGAAATTCCTCCTTAAAGGCTGCCGCTTCGATGGGACAGATGCTCTTTGTAAACGTTGGGAGAAATGCACCGCAAGCTATAGGAATAATTTCCAATGGAATCATAATTAAACCTATCTTCGCGCATACGAGTAGTTCGCTCGTATGAAGGTCATTCCGGGAACCTTTCGCTCGGCCTACGTTTGCCTAGATCTGAAATTATCTTCGAGTCAATCGATTTATTAGCTTAAAAAACGCAAGAAATACATGATTTCCAATCAAGCTCTATTTTGCTGCAATATGCGGCAATATTCCTTGAGAAAACTCCCCTGTGTCAAATGCGCACGAGAAATTGTTTATTATTCTCCAAGTGGTTTTTCTGGTTGTTTGATGTCGTTTGATATGCGCTAACCGCCATTTCAGCCATTGCCTTATCTGCACCAAATTGAACGCCTTTTCTTGATCGAGGTTTCATAAAATCTTTAATTCCATTTATTCACAATCAGTGAAATGAAACAGCACTATGAATTAAAAACATGAAATTGGGTCACATCGTATCACAGTTATTTTCACAGTGATCGTTCTTTTCTGACTTTTCAGAGTTTGGTCCACTTCACTTGTCCACTGGTTTGATGATGAGATGAGGTCTGGGTTTGGAGCCTGATGGGGATGTCGCCTGGCGATTAATACATAATTGCTTAACCTCTCCAACACTTCTTTCCAAAATGAATGCTAGCGTCTCGCCTTCATGTCCGTATTGTAACTCGGAAGGGACAATAATACATATGTTGCTGGTCTGCAAAGACCTGTCGGATCTGGGCCTGCACTTACAATACATTCTATGGAAAATTGTTCCTACTCTTCGATTGGACATCAAACTTTTCCTATTTCATTTGTTTCCTAACAGACACTCGTTCACTAAGGAAACAATACAATTGATTGACTTTTTATTGATATTATGCAAGGGTATTATTGATATTATGCGATCATATATGAAGGTAATGTCAGAAAATGCAACCCCTATAAAGTACCTCAGAATTTTTCAGGAACGGCTGTCCAGGAAAATAAAGGATGACTGCACCCAGAATGGAGACATAATTAGTTTTGAAAAATTATGGAACCCACTAGCAACGGTGGATGGAGCAAGTGGTCTTCAACTACACTCGCATCATGGATGAGAACTTCGTACCACCGTACAAGAGTCACTCCACTTCACTTGCGTGCAAGAAAAAAAAAAAACGGACACAATCAATGGTGCTTGGGGACCACCCGTGGAAAACAGAAAACGGAAAGAGCATCACCTGAGGAAAATGAGGATCATGGCTGGAGAGGCATTTCCATATGCTGGTTGAAAGGGTAGCACCCCATCACCATGCCGAGAGGAGGTTCCAATCCTCCTGGAGGCGGGGTCCCAATTCCTTTTCTTGATCGAAATGGCGTACCTCGGAGGTAGTCCGATTCACACTTATGCTTAGGGATTTTTTGGAGTAGTACAGATTATGATATGAAAGAAATGGCGATTTCTGGCTCCCTTCCCTACTCCCTGCCCATACAAATGAAATCGAGCTAAAGTGACGATAAGTAATATGGAGGATTTTGTTAGGAAAACTCCCACTTCAGTCCACACCGACAGAAATGGAGCGTGACCTTCGTGGTCCTACTGCAGGGTTGAATGTCGACATCTCCCCCATTCAATATCGTCCACATCGATCCCGTTGGAAATACGCAATTTTGCAGATATTATAATTTATTCGGAAGAGGGGAGGAACATATTGATGACTTACATCTAGGGTTGGGAATGCATACCGCATTGCAGTAATTTCATCCGCGAATGTATCACGTCGAAACCTGTCCTGAACCGTTAGGTAAATTCCAGAATTGATACGGAAGGTATCAGATGCAGATGATATCAGATGAAGCACACCAATAGCTGCATTTGCGGTTCCCCTAAAATTGATTTTCATTTCGTTACTAGGTAGATAGATCGGGATGATGAACGAAATGGTCCATGCCTCTCGAGATGCATCTTTAATTTTGTTTCTCATAATAGCGACATCTCCGACTCGCTACCTTTCGAGAATCGTAAAAAAGGCGAAGCTGACTGGGACGCAAGATACCAATAATTATGTTTATTTTTATGGTATACTCCTGTTTCTCGACTTCAGGATTTGCACAGGCGTCGAACAGTTGCACTCAGATAGGATGCAATATCTAGGGCGTACTCATTTGCATCTTTATTGGTAGTTTAAAAAACTTAGCTTGGTTCCAGATTGCTGTGAATGTAAGCTGTTATTCCTGAATTTGTTTAGAGACCTCCATCGAGCCTACACTGCTAGCAGAAAGGGTTTAAAGTTTAACCTACGTGAAGGATAAACCGTAAAAAAATTGTTAGATGACTGTGAATCACAATTTAAAAGGGTTGATTGGATGTTGATTTTGCATGTGATAAATTCATTATATCCTTTTCGATTTGGAGGATTAAGCATTAAACTAGGTTATTCTTATTAATCTTGTGCATTAAATGAATATTCATGAAAACAGGTATCCCTTCTGAGGTTAAATGTATGAAACACTGAAAAAGGGAAGTGGTCTTTCGAGGGAAAATAAATCGTTCCTCCAGCTCAAGAGGAAAATGTAATATTTAAGCGATCGTCTTAGTCCATGTAGCAGCTCAGTGTGTAAGGCGTCTGTCATATTCCCAGAGTGAAGCAATGCAATGCAATATGCAATGCAAGCAATGTCATGACACTTCTTGCAACATTTAATGGATCGCTGGAGCTGTATTCCCGGATTGAGACAAAATGTGATGAAGCATTGCTTCACTCTTGGAATATGACAGATGCCTTACGCACTGATTTGTTAAGTTGCCAGCCAAATTATCATTCAAGATGCTAGTCAGATGAGGGCTGACACAACACTGCCTAACAGTCCATGGAATGAAAATAATTTTTGTGATATTGACAGACTCGCAAAAAAATCAGTCCTGGAACTTTATTGCCAGACCTCGTAAGTGTCCCCGAATCACTCCTTATGTTATTCATCCTGTCGGATGGGCGAAAAAAAATCGGGAGTGACGTCTGGGGCACTCAATGGGACTAGAGGAAAGCCCCTCAAAACCCCTACGAGTGTGAAATGTCTACTGCTCCTATTGGAGTCGGAGATCGCTGCATTTCGGACGCTTCTAGGGAACGAGGCCGGCAAACAAAAGAAAAGTGTCTGAGTGCTGGCTAAGACCTTGGAGGAAAGACGCGAAGTCGAATGTCTGTGAACAGGGAACTCCACAGGATGGGGTTGAAGCCGTTTCATGTTATCAAGAAGCCCCACCTGTCTGAATTGGCATATGAGAACCGGCTTTGGTTCGCTGAGTTCCTCAAAAACTGGGATGAGGATTCTCTCTATCTTGTCCCATCTGATTAATTTTTTCATTTATGCGATCCGAAGTCCAAACCATCAAAATGACAGGGTGTGGGCAGCCTCTCCAAAGGACATTGAAGATGATCAACGATTTCGCGGGATCCTTCAATGCCCAACATCCATTGGAATCTTTGTTTGCTTCGCGGCGAAAAAGGTGATGTGGGTGGTGAAGGAGGAGGGCGCCAATTGGGATGGAGTTTATTTCAGGAACTTCCTCCAGCAGCATGTCATCAATTTCCTCCGTGATCCGAGGAACGTCATCAATGTGCCTGATGTAACTTATCTTCACCATAAGGCACCGTGTTTTAAGGCCCTCGCGACACAAGAGCTGCTGCGGAACTCCGGACTGAACTTTTTCTCGAACCAAGAATGGCCCGGCTCCTCCCCCGACCTCAATCCGGCTGAACAGATAGGAGCTATCATCAAGGAGGAAATGGAGAAGAAGTTCATTGAGACCAGGGATGGTTCCTATGATGCACTGCTGCAAACAATCGGAGACGTCCTCGAAGACCTCAAGAACGACACCTCCCTGTTCCGCCGACTTCTTCAATCCTACCCTGCTCGGAATGAGGCAGTTTTGGAAACGCGAGGAGGACACACCGACTATAAAAATATGTGGCCTAGAATAGTCTATGGATGTGCATTACAATGGTATACCATACATATGTGCAGCATTTTTTGTTTGGACTTTGGAGGGAGGCTCTACAGTGTTTACAGTATATGGGACACCCTGTATACTACGGAAGTTGCATATTAATCCAGGTCGATTTATTATGTAACCTTTTTAAAGGGTTTTTAATTTAACCTATCGAAAAGGCTGAATATGTAACCCACAAAGGATAAATATGAGTTGCAGTTGAAACACCCTTTAGGGGATAAAAGCTGAACCATTTTTGCTGTGAACTTCTCATCCTACAGCACATACCTCTATGTCAGAATTCATCTTTATTAATTTATTAATTTATTCATTCAATTCATTCTTTTTTCATGCTAGCATCCATTCATTTAATCTAGTGATGTAGTTTTGGCCAATTATAATCTCATACCCATCGACCGGTGCCGGTGCCGATTGTGAAATCTGGTCAAAGACCGATGAACTATGTGACAAATTTATTCAAATAGGCCTAATAGGAAGGTATTCCTTACTTCTTTTTTTTTAGGACTGTCACGCTGGCTGCTGTGAAAACATCGTTTAATCGACCTGAACTTTCCATCGAAGTTGATCTTTCAGCGGTTCAGAAGATAGCGTCCACCTGACCATCCTCTAAAACATCTGCGAGGAAATCGACTCCTTCGAGGTTAGAAAATTCATCGCTGCATTCGTCTCAATTTTCCCTTCAGCAGACCCTTTGGTAGCACATTGAAAAAATTACAGCAGTACCGATGGTCACATTTGGCTGATAATGATCTCATGCCTATTGGCCGGTGCCGGTGCCGGTGCCGTTACCGGTTTCTATTGTGACGTGTCAGCAAAAAAACATTCACTTTTATTATACAAATAGTCCTATTAGAAAGCCATGTTCAAACTTATTATGAGCGTCACGCTGGGTGTTTCGAAAACAACCATGTATCGACCTGAAATATCTATAGTGCATCGATGCTCCCGGGGGGGGGATGCCGGCGGATTCAGTATATCCCCGCTAAGATCGAGAGGAGTTTTGATTTACGTCGTTTCTAACCTCGATTGGGGCGCAGACCTCTTTCCGTCCTCCATAATCTCGTGCCTTTGATCGGAGAGTGCGGATGAGAAGACCTTTGCGACGTGTAATAAAGCCTTCCATGCCTCCAACTATCGAAAATGACATCATTCATCGATGGATGCATCGGGACAGCCCTAATTTTTCCGTTGGCATTGAGAATCAGTTACCAAACCCCATTCACGTGGATTTTTTTCCTTCTTTTTCTTCGTTCAGCTCGTTCTTCTTTGGACATTGGCATCGGTAGATTGCACACCTGCCGATGGTCGATGGTGCCATACCCGTAGCCAATACCGGTGGTTGCCGATACATCGGTACAGCCCTATAAAAAATTATTTGAAGCCGTCCGTCATCGAAAAATAAGATTGAATTTTGCGATTCATCATCAAAATACATGTATCCTAATAGAAAGAATTAGAATGGTGTATTACAACCCGACGTGCCTCGGGCTGGAAAATTTCCGAATACCCCTCGTATGACAAAATGGGCGAGGGGGGTGAGTGGTTGAGAGGAATGAAGAAAATTCCGAAAGCCCTTTCTCGTACATTCTGGGGGGAACTCTATTTCTCTTTCTCATTCTCATTTACTATATCTCTTTCTACCTTTTCTGGAGGTGTGGAAGGATTGATTTCACCCGTCAGATGGATGGGTCGATGAAAGAAATTCCAAAGGATGCATCTTAAGTCCTCAGAAACCAAGAGTTCAGCGATGAATTTCGAAATTGGCTGATGTGGCACCGTAACAAGACACATGCAAGTTTTGCTTAAGTGCCTCTATCGTTATAGCCTGAACTCTATGTGAAGGAGATATGCTGTTCCAAAATCAGCCATAACTGCAGAAAGCAATATAAAGAAAGTAAGCTGAGACCAACCCTGAAAATTTGCCAGCACCAACGTCAGCGCCAGCAAGGAAACATTTTTCCACTCCCCGCCCTCCCGAATGTCAAAAACGCAATTCCTGCACAGATAGGTCAATGCCAATATGAATCTAGGGTATTACGTTGGGGGGTGCTAACTCAGACCCGGGGAGCTGCAGAAGGAAATTTGCACAAGGGGGGGGGGGGGGGTGTTGATAGTTCCTTGTTTTCTTTCACTGGCCGGCGAGCTGGTCTGGCCAGAATGTCTGATTTTCACAAGCCAAGCTGTTTACGTTGTCCACCAAACGTCCCTGGCGAGGACGAGTGGGCGAATAGGAATTTTACAAAAGTTCCGTAATTTTACAAATACGGAACTTTTAAACGAAACGAAATAATGGAATTCATCATGGAAACGTGAGTTTCCATCATAAAGAACTTTCCAATCGTAAAGCCCTGATGAACGTCAAAGAACGAAATGAAAGCCTGGAAGTGAAAAGGTTGGAGGGACACATGTGGCTGGGCTGGTGATCTATGAGCGCGGTGAATTCTCATTTGACGAGAGGAAGCTGAAAATTTCCCAAATTTTCCACAATATCACACATACAACTGAACGTTGGACTTTCATGGCTCTTCCACATTTTCAACGTAATCACTCTTAACCAATACTTCCTTCATCGCTCCAACGGAATAAGAACTCTAGCAGCAAAACCATACTTCAAGAGTAACTCTCACTCTCTAGCTTTTGCAAGGATAATCCTTGTCCTTTAGCAGGAAATCAATGCCAAGATTTTCAGTAATGCATTGTAAGAACGACCAATTGTTGAAGAACAAGCTCTAGTAAACCAAATTGTAAGTAGCATGGCCTCATACTGCTCACGTCACCATCTGATCTATGGCCTTGGCTGGGAGTTGCCCCTACCCACTCCATAGTTCAGAATTGCCCCAACTCTTCGCAAAAATGCAAAATTTATTACATAAAGAAAATGGGTCAAGGAATGACCTTGCATCAGTCATAAGCCAATGGATGAAAACTACTCCTGAAGCATGGTTTCTGCTGGAATAAAAAAAATGGCGATGCTATGGAAGCAAAGGTGGAGCAATGTATTGGTTAAGAGTTATTATATTGAAAAGGTGGAATAGGTGTAAATGTGTAACGTTCAGTTGTATGTGCGATAGTCTGGGAACTTTTCAGCCCCTTTCCCTATCCCCTCCCGTATTCCTTGTTTCATGAAATCTTGCTTCATTTCGAGGGCTGTCCAAACCCTCAGGAGAACACCCTCTCTCCCTGGTTGCTTCCTTGGTTGGACGGTGAGAATGTGGATAGCGATGCCAACTCATACGATGATCGAACCCGCACAGGCCTCTCGGGTTCCCTGTTTTCAGCGATGCTGAAATATAATCAACCGTGTTTTATTTTTTGTTTTACTCACTATTACACGAAAGAATCGATCGTCTAAACTCCCCTATTTGGTTTACGTCGGAAGGTAGGCGTTGAATTGTACATATCATCCTTCGAGTCTGAAATTTGTCATCATGCGGAATGAACTTGAAGGCGTGATGGGGGATACAATATGACCGATCCGCAAGAGCCCTCATATTGTGGCAACTGCTATCCCGAATCGTGAGATTCACAAGTGGCAGAGAAGGGCACGCGATAAACTCCGACAAGTCGCTCGGTTCGGGACGACCAACAGAAAATCGTTGTGAGAACCTTCGTTACGTGAGACTCAGCATCCAACCTGCTTGGCTGTAGTCCGTAATCGAGGATCGGGCCCATTGGAGGACGCTCGTCCGTCCGCGTCAACCTTATCACGTTAGTATAGCGGGTCGAAAAATGAATAATTTAATTATTATTCATTATAATTAACAAAATGATAGAACCGTGTTTGGTAATATTCTACGATGCAAAAGATATGCAATTATAATCATTCAACAATATTGTGCCTTTTGAACAATTGTTGATGCTGCAAATCAACCAACGAACGAATTCGTTCCTTTGGCTAGTTTTTTTGCGGCATTAAATATTTTTGAATGACCAGAATTTTTCAAATAGATTGTATTGTATTGTATTAAAATGTATTGACTTTTTTAGAATTTACTTAGAAGTTTATATATGGATTTAATCAGTAAAATGGGATGAATTCATTTCAACAGACAATTATCCAATATTATCATACTTTCCACTATGTTTTTTTTTATACTTAAAAATTTCTGGTTTCTTGGGCACTCGCAGTGCAAAATCAGCTGGTCTCGAATGCAGTAATGAAATTTCTGCAGACCTCCTTAATTCAGATTGTACTCGAAGATATGACAATTTTCAGGATCGATATAGGATAGGACTCTCCGCCAAATATTTGGACCAGGATTAAAGTAAAAACAGAATTTTTAGCTGAACTATTTGCACATCGCCCTTCCATCCTCATAAATTTTCGTTCTTAGGATCTTTTCGTAATGGGAAATCATCCTGCGCTTCGTACATTGCTTCGTAATTGCTTCAGGCACACACCAGTAAGAGGCATATTTGTTTATTGCAATGTAAACACAATACAAAAAGGAAGAGGCGTCCACTTCCACTTCTAATTGTATTTCTTCAATAGCTTAATTATTATCTGCGGTTATTTATGGCACAACATGACTTTGAATTTTGACCCAAAAATACGAGGTGCGATCCAAAAGTTTCGGGAATGGACCGCTAGAGCGGCAACTGTTGAACCAAACATTAAAACGTCGTGTAGGAGTAGTGGTGAGTCCGTTATGTTTCAAATGGTATGACCTTGACCAATGTAGGACCCTTCAGTTGGCTCCCAGAGCAGTTTAAGTGAGGTCGTGTCTAAGTGCGTCTGCGATGAGCCTTCACGAGCAAAGAGTTTGTGTGAAATTTTGCGTTAAATTGAGCAAAAAACCGTCAGAAACTTGTCAAATGCTGACGTAAGCTTATGGCGAGGACGCAATGAGCAAAACAAGAGTTCACGAATGGCATAAGAAATTTAAGGACGGGTTGAAAACCACTGAAGACGCAGAACGTTATGGTCGTCCTTCAACAGCAAGAACAGATGAACACATTGCCCTCATCAGTGACCTCAATCGGTCGGATAGGCGAATGACCATCCTTGATGTAGTAAACATAAAAGATCCTCTCCTATGGCAGTTGCCAAAGGATTCTGACAGAGGATTTGAACATGCGGCGCATTTCCGCAAAGTTTATCCAACGTCTTTTGAGTGAGGAGCAAAAGCAGAACCGAATCGATGCCTGCCAGGAATGGATCGGACAATTCGAATTTGACAGGGACTTTTTAACGAAGGTCATCACAGGCGATGAATCGCAGGTTTATGGCTACGATCCTGAGATGAAACAACAATCGTCACATTGGAAGAGCCCTGGTTCCCCACGGCCGAAGAAAGCTCAAGTGAGGTCCAACGTGAAGAGCATGATCATAATTTTTTTTATATTAAAGGGATCGTTCATAAGGAATTTGTGCCGCAAGGCCAAACTGTGAATCAAGTGTTCTATCAAGAGGTTTTAAGACGGTTACGAGAGGACGTGCGAAGAAAGAGACCGCAGAAATGGAGCAGCGGCGAATGGTTCCTTCACCACGACAACGCCTCCTCTCACACCGCTTTGTCCGTGCGCACGTTTCTCGCAAAAAATCAGATGGTGACGCTCACGCATCCTCCCTACTCGCCCGATTTAATACCTTCAGGCTTTTTTTTCCTTCCAAAAATGAAAACCAAGTTGAAAGAGCGTCGTTTTAACAGCGTAGAAGAGATTCAACAGGAAACGCTGGCGGTACTGAGCAATATCCCTTAGTTGGAGTTCCAGCGCTGTTTTGAAACATGGATACATGGTGGAATCGCTCTATCAACCGCGAAGGGACTATTTTGAAGATCATGCATAATATTTTGCATGTTACCTTTTGTATTGTTTATCAATAAATTCCCGAAACTTTTGGATCGCACCTCGTATACCGTTGAATTCCTTGGCTTCGGGAATTTCTGCACCGCTCAGCGAGTCCGTCTACAGGGCGGGCCATAAATATTCATACCACTTGTAACTTTCCTATTTTTGATCACCTAAAAACAGCAAAGAAAACGAAGTTTTTTACCCTCTATGTGAGGGTCTCTTTGATGGTCAACCTATGCTATTTCAACAAGAATCCTTCTCCGCCTAAAGCTTAAGGGTAGAAAAAGTTGTCTGGCTGACATGAGGCAGAAAGATCAAAGTACAGTATACGAATGACCCCCATACAACTCTGACCGTAACCAAATGAATTACTGTATGCGAAGTAATCCAGTGCGAAGTCTGCTGAAATCAAACGCCCATAAACAAAATTCAGGGACCTGAACCAGTTAAGGTTCGTGCCGAAAGAGGATTAACCCATGTCGGTCCTGTGCGATCGACCGGCAGACTCAAGTATTCCAGGTTGCCGTCAAGAAGAACGGGGACACATCGAAAGTATTTTGTGAATATAGGGTGGTTAAAAAAAAACGCTCTACCGTTTTCTATGGGAGACACACAGTTTCATAAATGTAGCAAAAAAAATTAAATTTGATACGCCTTCAATATTTGACAGTTACAAGGTATTGAAATGCTTGCCAGCTTTTTTTTCAGCACCCCTGCCTAAGTCGTGCAATGCCTATTTAACCCTCATCCGGGCAAGGAGTCCGCTGGACTCACTACGACATATTTCGGTCTATTACTGTCATTATTTTTTTTGTAGAAAAATGAGCTTTCGCACTGGATTACTTCGCATACAGTAATTCATTTGGTTACGGTCAGNAAAAATACAAAGAAATTTACAAAAGAATACATACCGTAACTGCAGCAAACGGCCTTATTTTACATGTGAGACTGACAGACTAACCTTGCCCGGAATAGGTTGTAAAAAAGCTTGCCCGGATGAAGGTTAAAGGTGAATTAAAGGTGCTTTGAGATGAATCATTGGACTTTGATGGACTGGATGGACTTTTCAAGGGACAGTTGTATTCAGCTGATACTTGACAGAGAGGTTCATGAGTCTAAGAGGGTTTTTCACTTCCGCAAGATGGCGTTGTATTCCGATAGAGGGCGCTGCTGTGGACCGGGTGAACGAAGGTGATTTTAGAAAAAGTGCAATGCTCCACCTATAAACTGTGTGACAGGACAATACATGGCTCAAATAATTGTTCAGAAAAAAAAAATACTTTCAACACCTCCTACATGTCCAATATCAAGAGTTTATGATTCTTATATTTTTCCCTGGAATACACGAATCGTACTTTCTCCCCTTTGAAAAGGGTGGAGCTTTTTTCAAATCACCCTAGGTCACCCGGTCAACAACAGCACCCTTTATTGTGATGAAGCACCATCTTGTGGAAGTGAAAAAAAACCTCTTAGACTCATGAACCTCTCTGTCAAGTATAAGCTGGATCCAACTGTCCCTTGAAAAGTTCATTGAATTCTGAGACAGTCCAGCACAAGTAATCACCTCACTTGAGGTGGGATGATCCACCTCTTAGCACCTTTAATTCACTTCTAAATGGGCATTGCACGACTTTGGCAGGGGTGCTGAAAAAAAGCTGGCAAGCATTTCAACACCTTGTAACTGTCAAATATTGAAAGCTTATCAAACTTAAGTTTTTTGCTAAATTTATGAAATTGCTTCTCCCATAAAAAACGGTAGAGCGGTTTTTTTTTTCAACCACCCTATATACCACGTTGAGCCCTTGTGTCTTGCCGAGATTCAATTGATTCCATGAGAAATTATTAGTACAGGAAATACAAGACTTCGATTTGATGTGAATATTTATGACCCACCCAGTAATTACACCCCGAAGCACCATATGTAAATTTGTTTTTAAAGATTTTGTCTAAGATTTGAATTACCGATTGGAAATGGGACGAAACTATTCCGTCGGCGGCACGGACCAGGGCGACAGCTAACGCGTTGCAGATCCGGTGACCAACGACTGCTTCCTATCGGGAATGACTAAACCTGGGAATCACTTCTCATCGGGCGGGGAATGACTATTCCTCATCGAGAAAAAACTGATTCCCATTTAGGACGACAGCTTTCAATCGGTAATGACTTTTTGGTCGAGGATTTGCGTTTACATTTGGGTGGCGTTTTAAGCGATCCACCACCGAGGCGAGAAATCTCCCAAACTCAAGCTCGCTGCATTAATTCTCTTATCGCTGCTGCGATAAGAGGCAGAGAAGACTCAAATGAAAATCGTCATACTATTGTCCGTTGCAATTAATCTAAGAGATTGAAAAATAAAAAATAAACTTTTTCCCTTTGTTTTTGCTTGTCCCTTTCTCTCCTCATAAATGCCTCTATCCTACCAATTTTGCTTGTGTTTTCAGATTCAAAATTCGTTGATGCATTACGGAGATAGAGTAGGAAGAATGCAAGTTCACGTATTTTTTAGCTTTGAACAAGAGCACAGCGTATCCTCGCCTTCGATGATCATACAAGAGAAGAAAAATAGTGTTTTCACATTGATTCCAAAGAATCAACGTGAAAACATCATGCTCATCATTTATCATCATCTCCTTTATTTACGGCGAACCATTGCTCATCTGCTTTCCATTGTTCCACTGCGAACTTCCACGTGTGTTCCCAGTACTTGGTCCACTCCTTTTCTCCAATTTGCTTTTTTTTTAGATTGCTTGACATGGACAATAGTATGTGTATTTTGCTCGACGAGAATCCCGAGTTCCCTTCTTACGGAATCCTTGAATCCCTTCTAAGACCACTGCAACACATAACAGGGTATACGGCAAGCACCAATCGTATATCCATCGTCACTAATCGAATCTAAATTGAACATTTTTTCGATGGATTCCGATACCCGTGCATGGAATTCCTCCTCCGTACATGAGTGTCGGCAGTCGGCGAAAAGACGTGCGACTTTTGTGGGAAAGGGTAGCGCTGTAGAATGTATTCGCCGGCAGGCGGAGACATTCCTGCCTCGACAGCCATTCGCTAAATGCGCAACAGTATTCAGTGACGCAACAACACTCGATTTTTTTAAGGAGTTCACCCGCCTGCAGCAATAAGCAGAGACTTATGGCTGTGTTAGAGAGGGGAGGGGGGGAACTCAAACCCTCAAAATGCACCACCGGCTTTGGACACAAATGAACAAAGATTCAAGCAGACATGCTTAATAGTTTTATTGTACGGAATGACCCTCATATCACACGTAGACCATGAAAAACCTTTTCACCTTTAATCACTTCAGGCTGTATATGGCTACAGAGTGAAACCAAACGTTCAGACGTTGCTTCGCGAAACATCGCATTCTCTGTGCTCGACGGTCCGTCGTCGGAAACTTGTGACCCATTGCGAATTCTTCGTGCCCATCGGTGATGTGACACGTACGTTTTGTCGAAGAAGGTATGCCTGTAGGTATCGCGTGCTCTCGACCTTGAAAGTGCCGTGAGGGTCACTGTGGTCACTTCCTGGCCACAGTGACTTCACGAGTTGCATCTGTTTATGGACTCTTTTCCTCGTTTTCGTCTTGCTCCCCCGAAAGATGGATACGAAATCAAATCTTAAAACGGCTTTCCAATCAAAACGTGTCGCAAAATAGGGTTTCTCGAAATGCAGAAAAGCCCGATTTGGCAGAAATTTCTTGCTTCCCGACTCAGCTCTCTTGTGGAGCACGAGCGATTCGTCACGTGGCTCTCCTTTCCTTGCCCAAACCAGTGCCATTGAATAGGTGACAACAGGCGATACGGCCTCCAAGTTCGTGCGTCGCTTCCCGGCGTTCTTTCGCCTGCACATCGATGTCGTTTCTGCGCGAACGCTCGAAAGCCGATGCGACACCCGCGATCGAACGAAAACACGACAGACGAGTTTTCTTCTCGACTGGGGTCACGTAACACGTTCACCTTAGCATCATATTTTCTTTACTATAAATAGCGTTCGCGAGTTTACGCATCCGTGATGCGAGTTTCCCCCAGATCGGGGAGGTCCACCGCGACGCCCTCGGCAGTCGAGGTCGAGCGGAACCGAGATCATTTCATTGGGGTGGCTCTCAGGACTCGAGAGATGGGAATCCTCTCTTGGGTGATCTCCCATCGCCGTCCGTCGAATCGTTCCGTGCTGGCAGCGGCGGCGCCCCCGACGGCCCACAGTTTCCCTCCGGTCACAAAGAAACCGTGATCCCGTCTTTCGCACACCATCCGGGGGATCTGCTCTCGCCATTCGTTCGGCATGCGGAGGTCCAGGTCTAACACGTGGTTGGACGTCGACTCGTCCCACGTGGATTTTCCGCCGGACACCAGAATCTTTTCCCGGTACACCGCCGAGGCGCAGCCGTCTAATCCCCGGGGCAGATTGGGAAGGGTGGACCATTCTTTGACCCTCGGATCCCACATCTCGCATTCGTCGATCGGGGTCAGTCCTCCCCCGTAACCGCCGAACACGTAAAGACATCCATCGTGAAAGAGCGACGTGTGTTTGCATCGCTCCTCTCGCATCGAAGGAACCTTGGTAAAAGTACCGGCTCCGAGACGGAACACGGTAGCTTTCTTATGAGTATCGGGCGAGTCTCCCCCGGTGAAGTAAATCTCGTCCGTCTTCTCTGCCACGCATCCCGACGTGAACACAAAGGGGAAAGGAGCCTGATGAAGGGATTTCCACTTGAAGGGTCCGCATTCCAAGTCCAATCCTGCGACGGGCAGAGCGTGGAGGACCTCCTCGTGCCCGAGAAATAGTGTCTCTTTCGTGGCCACCAGAGTTCCCTCGGATTCGTCGCTCGGTTCCCAAGTGATCAATATGCGAGGAGGATCCTTGCCTGATAGGTCCAGCTGGAAGAATCCGGTCGTACCGCTATCGTCCTCGCCGAACGAAAACACGGCTTCTGAAAAGAGACATTTCATTCTTGCAAACATCGATACTGGCCGGTTTTACTGTGTTTTCTTTCCCCCCGGAATGAATACACAGTACCGAATACACAGTAGGAAAGAATACCGGGTGGGAGCCAGTGTGATTTCGGGAAGAGATATTTCAAAGGCCTCTGCTCAGATCACGTGACCACAGCTCCGCCCCCATATTCATCGTCTGCTTTTTGTCGCCCTCGACCGTGCGTGTTCTGCGACAGCACAGCGTGTTCATGGTGGATTGTTGCTGATTTCTAATAGGTCTACTCGTACTTGGGCCAAATTTACTACAGAAATGCAACCGATCCATCAAAAAATAACTTGTATACTTCCTCACCTAGCCTGACTGCTAAGGTTAGGCTAAATGCTACATATATCAACGCATAGACCGAGGCTTAAAAGCTTTTTTTTTGGCAAAAGCCAAGAAGAAAGCTTTTTCTTGCTAGCTAATTTCTTGTTGGACTCTAATGTTCTACCGTGTCCTAGGTCCTACTATACGATGATGCCTGAATCATTAGTATTGAAAAGTTATTATTGCTCATCTTGAAATGCATTAACTAATCATTTGAAGGAGTGCAACAAGAGATGTAAACCTGACCCCTTTGGCATGCACGGCATTTTTAACATGGTAAAGGAAAGAGGAGCGGTCCATGCTGTCGTAGTTACTGTCTGGCTTTCCAGGATTTTAGGGTTGACGTAGGCCTATGTAGAATGGAAGTGTATTGTGTGAGATTGCTCTCAGCAAGTGCAGCAAGTCTTCCTCCAGTATGTCCTATTTTGCCTGCATTTACCAGTGGTGGTCCATTGGGCTGTTAAGTGCCCACCCTAGATGCAAATAAGAATTCGTTTTAAAAATGCATTGTACATATTCCAGGAGAAATATCTGATAACATTGCGATCCATGCCGCGGTTCCAGGCTAGGCCTGGCGAGGGCTTTATGAAGGAGTAGCCATGGGCTGAGCTTATTTACAGTCCTTCTTGAAGATAGAGTCAATGTCATATGCTGTATACCTTGTGTTTGTCTTGTTTGTGTTCACCTTATGTTGCCTGATAATATAAGAGACTTCCTCCAAGTTACGGGCCTCTTTTGCTTTAGACTTCTATAAAGTGTATACGGCCGTAGATGGGGCATTTAGCAGTCAAACCTGCTCTGAGGAAGAGCAGACCTACACCTACAAATGTTCAAGAAGAATCCATCATGAAGACGCTGTGCTGCCGTAAAGCAAGACGTGCAGGGGAGACGGGGACAACAAAAAGCAGACAATGAATATGGAGGCGGAGCTGCCGTCACGTGACCTGAGCAGAGGCCTTTTGAAATATCCCTTCCCGTGTACTTCTTTCCCCCGCAATTCCCCGTTTCGGCTTCATTCAGCAAAAGATTCCCTCCCAGGCCTCTTTCAGTACTCTTAATTCACTTCACATTCCTTACAGTACTGTTCGACATCCTTAGATACCTTTCTACCGATAATTATCACTATTTTTTTTAGGTACACTCTCAAACATATCACCTTTGAGTAATCATTACTTAAGGTTAGAAAACTGACAATTTTCTACCCTTTAAATCGAAGCTACTTCTAACGTAACTGAGTGAAGGTTATCTAAAAGTTATGCCTTTGAAACGTTATCCTTGCTGTCTTTGTCATATTTAAAAATTTCGAATCAGGCCTAAACGTTTAGGCAGTTCAAGTAACACCGGATCGTTTAATGAATTGGGAAAGGACCTTTCATTTCAGATATTTCCCGTGAACGTCCTGTGGAATTATAGATTTTTACCCTTCCGTCGTGTAGAACGATAGTATTTCCACCCCTTTGAGCGAATTAATACAGTGTTTTTCACTTGAGTTAGACATTTTTTCACTTGACTTCGACAACGGTGCATGGTGAGGGTGATATAGCGGATCGACGCAGAAACTAGTTCCATATTTAAGTGCAGATGTCATGATGACATTAGTGACAACGATGACGATTAATTTCCTGCTGAAGAGAGGAAAACCAATAAGAACCTTCCCTAATACACAATATATTGAAATGATAATTTAATGTCGTATTGGAAAACTAGGCTTTCGTGTCACCCGTTACTGTTTTCCTAATATTTCAATAAAACAGATGAAATTTTGGGCATCGTCCCTAGGTTCTGAAGTATCATTCCCCACGCAGAACTCACGTAGGCTAGATTAGGCCTGTCTAACGTGGATCTGGGATTGTCCATCGAAGTCCGATCCAGTGTTTCTACATCGTTGAGCCGATGGGAAATTATCGTTTCCAGTACATAGTTTGATTCATATGAAAAAGCCTAAATATTCGAAGGAAAGAGAGATGTCGCTAGTCGCCAGGGTACCAGCGCCCTCGCCTCCTCTCTGAATACCCCTCGCATCGGTGTCTTAGTCAAGTGAAAAATTGTCTAACTGAAGTGAAAAACACTGTAACCTGAAGCAGATGTAGAACTCCTTCCGATATCTCTATCAAGTATCGATTTATTCCCTGTTCCGTATTTACGATAGAATCGGAGAATGGAAACTTCCATTATATCAATTACTTCCCATTGAGTCACCTTGGAAGTTGAACCATCCTACCAACAACCCCCATGCTAGAATTTTCTGGAGTCTCCTTGGACTGTGTTATCTCTTTAGACCAGTTTTTTGAAGAATTCAAATTTCTTCCCTTGCGGTGTCTGTGTGTAAACGTAGGACATCTTGTGGAAAATAACAGGGACTAATTTCAGCTGCATCAGGTTTCTATTCGCGATAGCGGCTACTTTGGCGCCATCCGGCCCCGATTGAGCGAACCTCTTTTGTGCTCTTCTGTGCTAGTAACGTTCCGCGTAAGCATAACCATTATTATGAAGGTCTCCAATTCTCTCGAAGTTACGACGGTCTCGTAACTTTCTATTAACTCTTAAAAAATGCGTGGCTCCAGAAGACGATGAAGGTTAATTGATAACATTGAAGCACCGTTTACCTTCGAGAGTCACATCTAAATAAATGTAACGTGAATGTTACACTTTTAAGAGTGTAGAATTCGCCCCGAAATGATTGCCATCGAATCTGCGACGAAATTATCAAATGAATTCTCTTTCTTCCCATCTCCAACTACAACTCTTAAGTTTTTGTATTCTTCGTGCGATGAAAGAGAATACCATCTTGCAGATCAAATGGCCGAGCAAAGATTTTGTATGCTCTTTTTTCCTTTTGACTCACAATCTGGTGGATGCATCACTTTCTGTTGTCCTTCCGATTGTAAAAGGAGACTTAGGTCTCCACGAACTTGCTCGCCCATGGTAACAGAGAAGGTGGATGTTTCGTTCCAAAAATACAAAAAAAAGCTACCATAGAGCATGCGATATCGTATGTAATCGGGAGGTCATCAGGAAATTTTCAATTGAATTAGAAATTTTCTCCTTTTTTTTTATACACAGTATATGACCAGTACATATTGATGTACATAGTGGGTCCGCGACGAAAGTAGGGGAATAGGGAACCGATGAAAGCCGTAGTTGGGAAAATAGGCCAACTCCCCCAGCTATGGCCCGAAGATAAACCAACGAATTTTTTTGACTGGGTAATCATGAATTCCAATAGTCGAATGAAAGTCCAATAGTCAATACGTCCACACTGTAATTGGTTCACGACAAGAAGGTCCACAGTCCAGATCGGCTAAAGGTCAGAAGGAGCAACTGCAAAAAAGTCTAAAGTTTGTTTTCCGTCCGTCTGCGAGAGAATTTCACACAGAAGTTTACACAGTAACCAGTACATATGGTACCATGTACCAGTACCATGACCAGTACATATTGATGTGCATAGTGGGTCCACGACGAAAGGTCTACCCAGTCAAAAATTTTTCGCCGGGCCATCGATGGCTTTTCGTTGACGCGCATATAAACAGTAGTTGGGCCATCATTGCTATATGGTTGGCTCACGGTTGGTTTAAGCCGGCTTATAGTCGGGCATGTCCTGTTGGCCCTTCATTGGGCCAACTTTGGCTCATTGTTGGGAAACCGCACATGCCCCAACCATCGGCCGACTTTCCACAATAGTGAAAAGGTATAGGGTCATTCCACGTCAGATCGACCAGAGATTTTGGTCGACCATCACCGATTTCGCTGAAATTTGGTGAGGAGGTAGCGTTTAGTCCAAAAGCGGGAAATCCAAAATATTTTTTTTTCTGACCAAAAGTGGGTCCGTAGCGAGGTCACAAAATTTTTTACCTATTTTAGCTGGTCAGGCTGACCTCTATCGGACTTTCTTCAATAACTCCTTAGCTATTTGTCATAGAATGTTCATTTAGGACTCCTTTTAAAGGTCTCTTTTGTCCCTATATTGTTTATTTATTTCAAGCTTATATTCTCATATACTAATTTTTTATAAAAAATCAAAGGCGTTTGACCTTTGACCCTTCATATAAAAAATATATAATGTTTAAATTTCACCAACTTTACAAGGTAACACGAGAATCATATGGTAATGAAGCTCGCAAATTTTCAAGAGGATGTTTTGCCCCAGTCTCGAGATATGTGTCAAATTGTGCTTTACATATTCCGTTTTTGTGAGTGCATTAATTACCGAAAGGATCAACATCGAATTGATTTGTTGCCCAAGCATTATATACGTGGCTGACTTGTGGTGCAGGAATAGATTGAATCAGCAACTCTACACCGTTTTTTATTTTGAATCTCATGTTTCAATATATAACACAGCAATAAATATGAAATTTAAAAATTAAGGTGAAAGGATGTCAAATTTCCTTTCATTTCATTTTTGCCATAGTACTGGTTTTTGCAGCTGAGTAGATTCGGATTTGAAGGTGGTTCGCATCAATAGGCACGTATGAATGATGTTTCCGGGTATCTGGAATAGGCTGGACGGACTGGAATCGCTGCTGAAGTGTCTTCCCTGTCTCCTCGACATCCTCCTTCTTCACATATATGAACTGGATATTTTTCATGGCGGCTTTTGCAAAATAGAAAAGGTCCATTCCACTTAAGATGTGTCCTTCGTTTGGTCGCTGGATACTGGCCCTTGTGGCCAGACGTTTCACAGTCCCACCAAGACCATCACATGGACCTTTTCCATGACTCGTCGCAAAGAAGTGCCATTGTGCGG
>CAJPEV010000373.1:2367-101258 GCA_905338385.1 Darwinula stevensoni | reverse complement strand
TTTTCTAAAGGTGCTCCTTATCGACGTTCCCTTCTCGTTCCCTGACTCACCGTAGGATGACCATGAGGACCAGACATTCGGTTTTCGAGTCCATCATATATTTATCCCAGTGTTGTCAAGCCTCACAGTACTTCTGTAATCCTAAAATTGGATTGAAATATTGATATCCTTTGTTCCAACTTATATCCCGACATTTTTCTTCGAGCAGCATTCTGATATGTCTAAAGATGCTTCCCATGATGCTGGGAATACATAAATACGAGTTCCTGCAAAATTTAATTTTTCCTCCACAATGGAAAATAAGATTCTTCCGAAGCCTGGAAAACAGTATTTTATTAAGGATATTTTGTACATGTCTGATGGCTGGTTGAAAAACCGAACCTGAAGTTATATGAACTATATTGACGTATAATTAAGGCAATATGATGTAGATTGGCCTAATCGATACTGTCGGAGCAACAAATCAATTCGGTGTTGATCCTTTCGGTAATTAATGCACTCAAAAACGGAATATGTAAAGCACAATTTGACACATATCTCGAGACTGGGGCAAAACATCCTCTTGAAAATTTGCGAGCTTCATTACCATATTATTCTCGTGTTATCTTGTAAATTTGGTGAAATTTAAACATTATATATTTTTATATGAAGGGTCAAAGGTCAAACGCCTTTGATTTTTTATAAAAAATTAGTATATGAGAATATAAGCTTGAAATAAATAAACAATATAGGGTCAAAAGAGACCTTTAAAAGGAGTCCTAAATGAACATTCTATGACAAATAGCTAAGGAGTTATTGAAGAAAGTCCCATAGAGGTCAGCCTGACCAGCTAAAATAGGTCAAAATTTTGCGACCTCGCTACGGACCCACTTTTGGTCAGAAAAAAAAATATTTTGGATTTCCCGCTTTTGGACCAAACGCTACCTCCTCACCAAATTTCAGCGAAATCGGTGATGGTCGACCTAGAAATCACGGGAAAATTGGTCGATCTGACATGGAATCACCCTATAGGAAAAAGAAACCGAAAAAATTGCATTTACAGCATCATGTATCTCGGAATGATGAGAATGCATCTTTCGACCTTTTAATGCTCCATCTGGTAGAGATGAAGGAACAGGGCCTTATCTGAATCCCTTACACAGGTACACTCCTACCGCCAAGAACATCCCTTCTGGATGCTGAGGATCCAGGAGCGGAATCACATGGGAATGCAAGGGTGTCTGCCTTCCCACAGAAGGTTAGACACACCTTTCACTTAATTGTATTGGTCCACAGTCCAAATCGGCTAAAGGTCAGAAGGAGCAACTGCAAAAAAGTCCAAAGTTTGTTTTCCGTCCGTCTGCGAGAGAAGTTCCTCCCAATAGCTGTCGAAATTGCACGTTGTGGGCGATTCCACAGAGATACTGTGTCATTTCGCAATTACTATAATCTTGTACTATTTACTTGGATCTGCTGTATTTTTGAATTTCGTTTCGACGTCTCTTCTTCGTAGGATACCCCGCCACTACTAAATCTAGTTCCCTCTTGGTGTTGGCTTGTTCTTTCTGCAATTCCTGAAGCAGTAGGAACACGCCGGGATGCGATTTCTTGGATGAGGAAATTATGCCTCCTATGCCAAACTTCGAGACCCATTCGTTGTCCTTGGTTCATCTCGCAGCACCCTGCTCCGGATATTCCATAACCCGATGGGGAACGTTGGACCTGACCGTGGTCGTCCTCTTACCCTTCTCCCGTCGATATACAGGGTGTTCCAAAAGAAACTACCCACTGTTTGAAGATGTATAACTCAGTAGTAAAAGGCGTAGACCAAATAATATGACACCACTTTGTAGACCAGAAAGTTCTCTTTACGATGGTGTAAGGAAGTTCACTCAAAACAGTTCTGTTTGAATGCCGCCAACGTCTAGACATTTTTCCAGTCGTGATAGAACAGAACGGCACACTTTTTGACACAAATCCACAGGCAGGGAACGGATTGAATCAATGATTGCTTGTTTGAGTGCAGCAACTGTCCGTGGCCGCTTACCATACACTTGATCTTTCAAAACTCCCCAAAGAAAAAAGTCAGCCGGTGTCAAATCTGGTGACCTCGGTGGCCACTCCACTGGGCCTCTGCGTCCAATCCAAGAATTGGGAAACTTTTCGTCCAGCCACTGCCGTACCTGCTGACTGAAATGTGCTAGAGCTCCATCGTGCATGAAGTAAAGGTGCTCTGCTTCCACATGGTGTTCGATTTCTGGCCACAGCTTTTCGTTGAGTAACGCTAGGTATGAATTTCCTGTGACAGTTCCATCAAAAAAGAATGGTCCAATGATACCTCCAGATCATATTCCAGCCCAAACAGTGACACCTTTCGTGTTGACCACCTTGTCCATTGTTATCTTTGGATTCTCTGTGGACCAGTACACGCAGTTGTGGCGATTGACGTGACCATTTAACTTGAAAATTGCTTCATCGGTCCAAATGACTCGATCCAGTAGAGTGGCATCATTCTCTAGCATTTTCAAGAACACTTCACAAAACTCAGTCCTTCTGTCCGTGTCTCCATCTGAGAGGCCATGAATCAGTATTGGCTTATATGGTTTGAGACCAAGTTCTCTCAAAATGCGCAAAATTGTTGATTGAGACACATCCAGCTCCTGTGACAGGCGACGAATGGACGTTTTTGTTCTTCTTTTGAGTGACTCTGAAATGGCCTTGGTTCTTTCCTCTGTGTGAGCATTTCTTGGCCTGCCACTTCTTTCACCATCAAGGACACTACCAGTGGTATCGAACTTTCTGACTAGAGCTACAATGGATTTCCGTTCTGGGGGACGACACCCAAAAGTTTTCTCAAACTGCCGTTGCACTTCTGTCACATTTTCATACTTAGCGTGCCATTTGACTATTTGTACCCTTTCTGCAATGCTAAGGCGAGATCTTCCAGCCATCTCCGAGTATATTACTTTCCCTTTAGGCTATAATACGCACGCCAAAAATTATCATTGCCTATGCATTTTACCAGGAGATATACCCTGACAAACAGTGGGTAGTTTCTTTTGGAACACCCTGTAGTATTTAATTCGTTATCCTTAGTCACTGCTCGTGCAGGACATCACTACACCGCCAGTGGGTGGTGTTTTCTAAATTCCTTGCAACCGTATATGAATACCCACCATAGCAGAGAAGTTGGGCTCTTTTCTGTGTCTTAGAAAATATGAGGTTCTCCGTGGTAATATACTCCGTAAAACGTAGGATCGAGGACTGAACGCATAGCTTTAGATGTTCCGTTTCCCTGCTTTGGTTCAATAACATCGTCTGTTCGAATTCCTGCTTTCTCTCTGCGATGCTGTTGGTAATCCTATACATTTCCTCCTGCTTGGATCAGATTCTGCGCAGTCGAACCTTGGAACATTTAAAGACGAAGTGGTATTTAGACCAAATGTCCTTTCTCCCTTTTGTCCTTTGTACCTTAATAACATTGGACCATCCATTCAGTCGCCTATTTGTCATATGACGCGCACCCGTACATAGTACATATCGTGAGAACGCAACATTTAACCTTCCACATCCGGGAACTTCGGGAGCGTTCTACCCGATAGTATCGACGGGGAAGTTAAAGCGAACGTGTGATGAAGGTAAAATGTAGCGCATCCGAAAAACCTGGAGAAACGAAAAGGCCTCTATCGGCCAAAACGAATGAGGAGGCGAAGGGACATACGCACTGATCGTATCGCTCAGGCAAGCATGGAAACTCGATGACGACTGCGCCGAGAGCTGCTATTACCTCATTCCCTTTACCTCGCTCCAACGCGTCTTTCCTTGCATCGACTCGGTTTCGATTCGTTCGGAAGGGACAGTGGGACCGAAACAGCGTGGAGGAAGGTCGAATTCACCCTCACGTTCTACCTCATCTACTGCAGGGAAACTTTTCAAATGTCAAAGTTTACTTCCCTTCTCGTCAAGCAAGCCGAGTGAGGCGTTGCACTGTTCGAGTTAACATTTCACCTTAGATTCCTCTCTTTCATTTCGAAACGTCCTACCGCGAAACTCCGCGAGCGCTTTCGGAATATTTTCGAAAGAATGGTGAGTTAGGTGTGGGCAGGTGAGGTGAACAACGAGTCTCGGGAGTTCTAAAATGTGGGTGATATGTTGGAACGCTCAAGAAACGGTGATACCAATCGCAACTCAATCAACTACTCGAAATCCGCTAGGAAGTGCGAGAGAATTCTCACGTACTCTTGAGTGGTGTCGGCTGGACGCACATGGGCATCATCACCTGCCAACGTAAGAAGGAATTCATTATTCCACGCCCGTATCCTCTGGCGACGAAGACGAGGAAGTGGAGACTCACCCCTCCCATATTCTTGGATCTGCGTTTCTATCGAAGGTATACTTTCCGGAGACTGGGAAACGATGAGTCTAAAATGAACTGGCATGTAGCAGAGGAGTGCGGTGGTACCGTTCGTCGGGATGGAGAAATCCGTAGAGGAAGGTTCGATGGAATGGGTCGATGCCCGGTTCTCATGGCGACCGCGGCAACAGGAGCGGAGCGTACATGATAACGTTGCACTCCGTCCGTCCGCCCGTGCCGTGCATCGTCAACGATCGGATCGATTTCTCCGCATTCGCTTCTTTTCGTTCGGTGCGCTACGGAGTACTCGAGTGCACACCGGATCTCATCTCTGAGAGGAAGTAGGCGTGCGACACACCGCGAGGCACGGAGGGCATGGCAGAGTTGCGCAGTCTGGGGCTTTTTCTCCCTTGAGAAATTTGTGCAAAGAATGGAGTCCGGGCCTCGCACAGAGATCCATGCGCCCCATCGTCTCCTTCGGGAATTCGTTATGCAATCCTGCAATAGAATACTTGCGAACTTGGATGGAATGGACATTACCGCTAAATTTTGCGCGAGGTGTTAGAAAATGGCGGGGTTTTGTTAATGTGTCGCAGAGAATAGATGTAGAAATGTTCTGATCTCTCTTTCTAGCAGGAAGATGTCCCGTCTCCCAGAGAGAACTCTTGTAAAGATTTTGCCCATGAAATGCACACTGATAACCCTCTCACCCGTCGGAATATGCGGGACCCGGTTCCGATCTCAGGGACTAGTGTGCCACTAGTGCTTTCCCTTCTGGAAGGAAAGTCCAGCTTGAGCCTCAGCTACACTGACTGTCTACGAGGGTAATCCTAGTCTGGCTTTCACGCGCAAGAAAGTCGGACTTAATGCATTGCTAATCTGACTTTTCCAGTGAATGAGAAGATTTTGCAGGTTTTCGAAATCCTGCATCACTTGAGTGTTTCGGTTGCGCGACCGTTGCTCTCAGAGCTGCTATCACACAAAGTATTTGAGAACAGAAAAAAAAAATTAATAATAATTTCGGCCAAATGGAACCATCCCGAAACATAGTCAAGGAATTTCTTTCACATACTTTGGCTCAGGATGGGAAGCTGACTATACCCCCACATATGTTGCACAGGTCTGTGCAACATTAAGTAATTCAAAACAGAAGCTCTCTATTGGTTGCGTGTTTGCCGCTTGAAACTCTAAAAGGTGAGGTTTAAAGTTTGAACCGAATCTCACGGAAACCAAATTTATTTCCTAAAAGGGAAATAAATGTAGCGATCCATAGTTTAAGAAGTCTAAGTTCTAAGTCTCAGTAGGTCTAAGTAAGCAATATCCCTCTGAAATTTGTGCGTTCCTGGATGCCCTTCTTGAGAGACAATGGCTTCCTCCACATAGGCACAGTTTTCCTCAGTTTGGGCTGATTTTGATCTACCGCTCCCTCTCTTCCTCTCCAAGGAACCTATATCGCTCAGCTTTTGGATTAACCTGTTAACAGTGCATTTCTTCCACGTTTTTCCAGGAAATTCTTTCACGATTCTGGTTCCACCCCATCCTTTCTCAAAATAGCAGGTAGTAATAACTGCTCTGTCTTCCGCCGAGAGTATTGTCACCGATAGACCAAGGAGAACTGGCGCGAAATTGGTGCGGATAACGGGCATCAGCCTTCTTCTCCCGTCGCTCTCCTGCACAAAAAAGTTGATTCACTTCAATAAAATCGTTTATTTGAAAAAAAAATGGCTGGAGATAAATGAACAAGACCTTCAAGAAGGTTACAGGATACATTTGCATCGTTCGCAAAAAAAAAATCAAAATGATATATTCGCCCCAATAAATGCCCAAGAGTGACGCGTTTTTTTTTTGCCTTACCCGGTATATCGTACCAATCGTATGCCTCCCTTTCTTCCCGCGAGCAGAATCTTCGAACGCGAATCCCCCCCTTTCTCAAGGCTATTTCGAATTCGTTAGAATGGCCGGATTCACGAAACATGGATGGGTGGGCGCAGTAGTTCCTGTCGTGGAGATCGAAAGGGGTTTCGAGAGCATGGGGGCTACATCCACGTAGACGAGCCGTTAGCTCATCCTACTACCTGCTTCCAATAGTTACCTGTCTACCATACAAATACTGTATCTATTGCAACGAATTCACTCGTAATGCTATCTCACGCTGCTTCAATTTTCGATGTTCATTTAGGCAATTATTAGTCTTCACTTCTACACTTGCGACCTTCGAGTTCGAGAAGCAAGAAAAACTCCTCCACACCTATTTCATCCTGTACTCACCTAATGATTAGGAGGAATCCTCGCGGGAAGTGATCAAACGAGAAGAGCGGAGGCTTCCATTTATTAACACATTGCTCACAGAGATCTCTGTTTTTGAGTCCTTTTGCCTAGCCTATGGCCGAAAAAGTCATAGGGTGGATTTTTGAACAGAGCATTATCCCTATTACGTCGAAATAAAGTCTCTTTTACGTAATATTTAGGCCATTTATTTCGTCGTAATAGCCTATCAACTCTGTTCAAAAATCCACCCATAGACTTGTAGGCATCGAGCTTTAGACTAAGATAACTGAGGCTTAGGTCAGAGCGGTGGATCAATGGGGTAAAATGTCCGGTACGCAATGTGTTAAGATGGAACGAAATGGGATTCAAGCGACTACACATTACTTGAAAAAAAAAGCCATAAAGCTGATGGGATGCCCCTTTTCGACTTACACTCCTCATTCTCAGGGGGAAATGTGGCAAAAGAGGAGTCAACGTGTGACAAAAGTCATGACCCAGCTCCATCGAAAAAGAAAGTCAAGAAAAAAAATAACCCTCCCTTATAGTCATCAATTAGTTTCTACCCGTTTTTCCGATTTTTTTTTCCTGCTCAAAACATTATGATCTTTTCCATTATGCAAGTCAACCTTGATTTAAACAATTTAATTTCAGCTGTAATAATATAACCACTCGGTTGCCATGGTAAATATTGAAGGTACAATGTTTAGGTGGTTCCCCTGCTCCGAAGAAAAATTGCCTTTTCAAGGAATTTTTGGTTGAAAGGCGACTCGAACTCGGAAATGGTTTTTAGAGACGTCGTCTCGGCATGATTTGGCTCAACGCTCGCACGATAGCTAAGTTTCTAAAAGGGTAATGGCGTCATCCCTGAAGTCCCCTTCGGACATTTGGCAAGTTTTCCTCGCAAGAAAGTCATCCTGTAGCGTTGATAATATACGAAGGTATTTGATTATTCTAGACACCATTAAGGGTTCTTGTTTCATGAGATGTTAAACGGGAACTCCCGGGGAATTCGAGAAAATCTGGGTTATGAGAAATCCAGGGCTATTATTAATAGTAGGACCCATCCTCTCCATCCCCACCCCCATTTACTTGCCTTTCACGAGTTTTCTTGGTGAAACATTCTCTTAAAACTCTCATAAATTAAAAGACGGACTGGTTATGAGGTCGTGAACTAAAACGAATTGCACGAGTGACCTGTAACTTTTTGCGATTCTATTCGGCCTCGATGGTTGTACTCGACCTGGGTGAGGTCTTCATCACTGGAGTTCTCTAACCTCACGCATCTAGAAAATGAAGTGCCTCACGCATCTAGACATTTAAGTGCCTCACGCTTGGAGGTCTTCCTTTCCGCGTACGCTGGGTCTTGCTCGAGGAAATAATGCCACACTCGGTCAGTTTCGAATCCCGACCCCCGGCGCGGGAGTCGAAGGAGTTAACAAACCCAGTCGCTCCGAATGAGATTCCGCATCGATGGCACAAATCTGGAAATTCCGCAATCCCATTTGAGCCAATTTTCCATACAACACCCAACCACTGTGCATGTGCACATCTGCAAGTGGGGCGTTTTCTGGACACACGGGGAAAAAAGACATCCATAACTAAAGTTTTTGCATAAGTACAATATAAGAATAAGAAAGTTCCACATTTCAGTTTCAGAAGCATGTAGCATTGGTTACTCAGTGGAAAAATCCCACATCCATATAATGCCCTCATAGGGCATGGTTGGGGACATTTAGAGTGTAAGGGGGGGCTTTCTATTTCCGAGGAATTAAAAAGATGGAAGTATCAGGTCATCCCATAAGTAATGCGGTTTTTTCGCATTGCCAGACTTGTGTCTTGTTCATACGGGTATCTGTGCACATTTCATGGAATATTTGTATGCTAACTTGTGTAGACGTTAGTCTTCAGTCTACGTATAGGTTTTAACGTGTTAACAGCGCTCCGTTTTTCATAGACGCTAAAAACAAGATGGAGGTGTCAGAGGAACACATTCGGCATATAATGCTTTATGAATTTAAGAAATGGAATAACGCGACTGCAGCTACGAAAAACATTCAAGATTTTTTTGGCGAGGGAGCTCTAAATGCGAGGAAATACCAACGGTGGTTCCAGAAATTCAGGTCTGGCGACTACAGCTTAGCCGATGAAGCGCTTTCAGGCCGACCTGGTGAGTTCGATGATGACCTGCTGATAGCCACACTTGAAGAAGATCCTACTGTAACAGTTGAAGAACTTGCCCAGAAACTCAATTCGACCCATTTCTTCGTTTATTGCCGCTAGGAAACGACGGGAAACAACGGCTGGGAAAAGTGTCTAAACTTGGAAAGTGGGTTCCATGTTGTCACCAGACAATCTTAGAGATCTGGAAAACATTTGCGCTTCACAGCATTCTCGTGAACTTCAAGCGCCGTTTTTGAATCGACTCATTAGCAGGATAATCTTCAAGTGTGGCTATCTGCAGGTCATCATCGAACTCAACAGGTCGGCCTGAACGCGCTTAATCGGCTAAGCTGTAGTCGCCAGACCTGAACTTCTGAAACCACCGTTGCACCAGTTGTGCAATGGATGACGCCAGAACTTTCTCTCCCACTCCCAGGTGTTGGTTAAATTATCACCACAAAATTTAAATTAAGTCTTGCTGTGAAGCAAGGGCATGTTGGCCACTCTCTACAGTCAAATTGGTCCGCTGATTCAGCAGGATTTGCAGATCTATGTCAACCCATCTATTCACCACGGCAATAGCTCTCTCCATAAATTCACTCAGATTCATTCAATTGTTCGAATGCAACATAGCCTGAGGCATGAGAAGCACCCAAGGATGACGATGAATGATTCCCGCTGAAATGCTTGGGATTGACAATGTTGTGCTTCCTGAATGTCTTGCAATGGAGCCACTCTGATCGTGAAAATCGACAAAACATTTTGTTTAGGTCTCGGCAGGATTCAGAAGCCGGATGCTTTCATATGGCCAGCAATTTTGCATTCTTCCAAGCTGAGATATGATGAGAGTAGGGAGAACATTGGGATCATCCTTAATGCAATTATTGCCTCATGTATGGGTAGTCTTGTATACTTCAGTGACATCTCTTTAAAAAACTTTTGGATGTACTATATTCTTTACCCAGACACATCCAAATTGTAGTCATGAATGGGGGCTGTCATTCAAAACATAAACAGTGTAAAAACTTGTGCGAAAAATTACTGTTTATTTTTTAGAATAAAAATAAGAACATCAACTCTTTGGTTTCACATTGAGTCAATCATGTTTATTAATGTAATTGATTAAATAAAAGCAACATTTTTTAAAAATAATTCAAAACTTTCTCCAATGCTAAATTTTTACTTTTTAATTAAAAAAAATTGATATTTATCAATATTCATGGGTTTTATTTATTTCATTTGATGGGGTATGAAGCAAGAATCACCACCACTTTGACTAGATTCACCCTGATATACACATGTGTATGATGACACGCCGAATCCCACTTGCCTGAATGCCATTATGCCTAATTGCATGTAGGTTAATGTCTGAAATGCCTAAGAGATAAAAATCACACATGGGCTTGATATGAGAGTCCTCCAATATTCAATTTTCCTTCCCCTCTTTTTGGGAGTGACAACCAACTTCTGTACACATCCAATTAGTAATTGTCCCCACTGCTGTGTCTTGCCAAAATATGTATTTGTAGGTGAGCAGGAGGTGACCTCCCTTCTTCAAAGTAATGCACTCCATTCCAGCCTAAACAACACTGCCACATTGTGAAAAAAGGAGTGAGTTACAGGTCTCACCATTGGTATATGAAAGAATCTCTGTCTCATATGAATCTTCAGGTCTGACAGTCTTGATTTTGGAAATCACCTATCCATCTGGGTTTTTGACGTTTTCAACAGTCTTTTCGAGATGAAGTCATCATTGGTGTATTCAATATTTATGTTGCTCAGCATTCTTTTCCATAGCTGTTCCATACATTTGTTGTATCCTGGAGCTTTTTTTTGGCATTTCATTGTAGACATTTACCAGCTTGCAGCTTAAGATGCTTAACTGAGACTTGTGAAATGCTCATGAGAGATCAGGCAGTCAGTTTTCTAGCATCTCAGGAGAAGAAGGCATAAGAAGGTATCTGGCAAAGTGTAGGTGCTGGCACACTGATAAATGTTACTATCAAATAAGATGAGCAAATTCAGGAGCAAATAGAATTTAATATGCGTACATAATAACAGGTAATGACAAAAAATAGCACGTTCACATCAGGATGTGCCTTAGGGAAAAATAGTATCATGGGTGGACCTCAGATTGAAGTAGGGTGGGAGGCATTTTGAATGAGGTCCTTGATAGTGGAAATGAGAAGGTTGACATCATTAGGGGAAGACATATGATGCTCACCCTCCTTCCTTAGAATGATATTCACATCTTGTGAGGTGAAGCACTGTATCTGTGATATCATCTTTGCATATGGTGCATTCTTGTCCTATTCAGTGAAACAACCAAGATGTTGCCATAACTCATGTGGATAGCACATTTAACAAATAACCTCATCTACAAGATGGACCAATATATTATGGGCCACTTTTAAAATTCCTATGTATGAAATAGATAGAAGGTCGATACAGGTCTAAGATACAGTCGACACTTATTACAACAAACCTCCATATCACACATTTTCTTTATTTCCAGTTCCTGGCTCTTTGGTCATTCACATCTGTGTTGAAAACTGTTTGACAGTTACAAGGTGTTGAAATGTTTGCCAGCTTTTTTTCAGCACCTCTGCCAAAGTCATGCAATACCCATTTAGAGGTGAATTAAAGGTGCTTAGAGGTGGATCATCCCACTTCAAGTGAGGTGATTACCTGTGCTGGACTGTCTCAGAATTCAATGAACTTTTCAAGGGACTGTTGGATCCAGCTGATACTTGACAGAGAGGTTCATGAGTCTAAGAGGTTTTTTTTCACTTCTGCAAGATGGCGCTGCATCACAATAGAGGGTGCTGTTGTTGACTGGGTGACCGAAGGTGATTTAAAAAAAGGTGTAATGCTCCACCTGTGAACTGTGCAACAAGACAACACATGGCTCATAAAATTGTTCAGAAAAAAAACAAGACAATCTTCTCAACACCTCCTAATGTTCAATGACAAGAGTTTATGAATAATGTTTTTTATTTCAAATACATGAATTGTACTTTCTCCCCTTTGAAAATGGTGGAGCTTTTTTTAATCACCATCAGTCACCCAGTCAACAACATGGGGATACAACACACTCTTGTGGAAGTGAAAAAAACCCACTTAGACTCGTGAACATCTTTGCTTCAAATATCAGCTGCATCCAACAGTCCCTTGAAAAGCTAAAGTTGAAAAGTTGAATTCTGAGACAGTCGAGCACAGGTAATCACCTCACTTGAAATGATCCACCTCTAAGCACCTTTAATTCAACTCTAAATGAAAATTGCACGATTTGGGCAGGGCTGCCTGGAGACCTGGCACCCTACAGTCCGGACCTTACTCCTTGTGACTATCACTTTCTTGGCCCTCTGAAAAAAGCATTACGTGGACATTGATTTTCAAATGATGATGAGGTCAAAGAAGCAGTGCATACTTGGCTTCAGGAACAACCAAATATGTTCTTCTCAGACAGCATCAAGAAGTTTGTGGACTGATGTAACAAGTGTTTGAAGAAGTACGGGGACTACATTGAAAAATAATGCTAAAACTTTGTTCACTATCCCTTTCTAGATTTAATAAATCTAGAAAGATAAAGAACCTTTACTTTTTGATTCACCCTCATATATAAACCTATATACTGGGTGAAGCAAAAAAAGCCACCCTTGGAGATCCTTTGGAGTTCATGATATAGCACATACCATGGAAATTTTTTTTTTTGCCACAAAAAACTTCTACATATCTTTTAAATGTCATAAACTTCTCATTCACCTTTCTCCAGCTGTTTTAGCACAAGTGAAAATGCAAAAGCAACCCAATATTTTATTTTTCTTGAGGAAACCTTCTGGCACGAGAGTGATTGCTATGCATTCAGTGCACCAATCTCAGGCCAGAGCTCCTCCCTGTGCTCTTGATTATGTGCTCTTCTTTGCAAAAGGATGGGGTGGGAAAAGAATTTTGCAAGAATTTCCTGGTAAGGGATGAAAGAAATGTAAATCTATTGCTAAAGGACTGACTCACAAGCTGTGAGAAACCAGTTCATCTGAGAAGTGAAGGAGCAAAAGACTAAAACTAGCTATGAACTGAAGGAAACCACATTGACGTGGAGGAAATTATTGCTTCTCAAGATGACAATATTGGGATAAAAAATTCTCATATGCAAATTGCCAAATGCAAGAATGAGTCAGGGATATGCTCAGCATATTCTCAAGTGCAAAGGAAAAAACTCTTGAAAGAATCACCATTCTTAGTGATTGGGGCAGGTACTTCCATCAGTGTCCAGGTGCAAGCCCATGAATAAATTTCCAATTGCTTTTGTGAAATCACTTGTGTGATAATACAGAAATAAATGGGTAAAAATTTTCAGACACTCAAAGAATACATAGACATGTGTATGAAAGAAACCTCATTGCGGTCACCATTGTTTCAGAGTCACCACAAATTTTCCAATTGTGGCATGTTTTATTTTCCCTTATAATCAAAATCAAGTGAGCTACATTTCATTGAGGTACCTTGCACTACAACCTGAGGCTGCAACAAAAATCATTTATAGCAATAAAATATGCTAAAATATTTCATTTGATACACTGCCGACAATCATATCAAAACATGTTTCAAATCCATTGATCTTGAGTTTAACCTCTTCAGACCCCATGGCATACCAAACATTAACATGTTGAAATCCCTGCTGAAATCGATTCTTTGTCATGGATCACACTGTAAGCCACAAAAGGATTAATGAGAGTTCCTGAAAAAAATTAATGCACCCAATTGGATTCAGTCTGCATCACAGCATGGGCATGTGAACTTGGCACTTCTTTGAATATGGCTGCCTGTGTCGTTGCAATTATAAAAGCTATTGTCAATTGCTTATAATTGGCCATAAAATTATATTGCATGTTGAACTGCAGAGCCAAATAGTGCAGGAAACTATCTATAAATAAAGGAATATCCAACTTATCATAGAGCTCTTATGGGATGGGTCAAAACATAGATGGCATGTACACATGCCATGAGGCATAATGCCAGTAAATTTTCGTTTCAGTGTCCAATTACACAGAACTCCTTGATCAGCTTTGAGAGAGTGATATTGATCTACCTGGGGATGAATATGATTTGTTCAGGACCTCCCAGCACCAGGCTGATGAAAACAAAGAGGAAGACTAGAAAGAAAAAGGAAAAGACATATGGACACAGATCTAAGGGGGGGAAGCACCCCCCCTTCCATGATTGTTTCAAGTAGATATTTGCAGGCAGTCCCATCCAGCTTCTCTCAGCCTCTCACTCACCCCAGTCTCTCCTGGGATTCCACCCCCTCTTCCCAAAAATGTTCTGCATCAGCTGTTGGACATGGGTGAGCCACGCAATAGGAAAATGCCTCCAGCCTCATTATCACCAAAGGAAGCAATTTCTTGTGGTGCTGTTCACATTCTGAGTACTTGGAAAAGTGAGAACCACAGTATGGAGGGCCCAGTATTTGGAGACTACTGGTCTCTCCCTTGTGAGTGGGATTGGGTCAAAGGAGGGTGTGGGGTACAGCGATACTTCAGTTTTATTGAGTACCACCCAGCCCAAGTTATTACTCTTGTCAGGGGCAATGACTATGACAGGATTGAGAAACACTGTTGAATAAGATCCTCGATTGCTGGCTTTAATTAATTTTTTTTTTACCTTCACCAAATGCATGTTGCCAACCACACATCTCTAAGGAAGAAAACCTGGTGGCATGTACACTTGCCACTACATTCCTCCTATACCAAGGAAGATAAAACAATATTGGCTCCCTTGCTTTGCCCATCAGATGTGGAGCTTAGATAATGAGCCCTAAGGATTTCAAAATTGGCACATAACTTTGCCATTGGGTCTGAAGAGGTTAACAATAAAATGTCCCGAAAGTCACACCTTTTGGTCAACTTTTTTGCTTTTTGAGCCAGGGGCCTGATCTTTGGGTGTGAAGTACTGAATGTCCCAAAATTCCTGTCACTCAGCACACTAGTTAGCCTATTTTATTGCTCTTGACCTATCTCACATAAATGTTTCGTTTGTCAGAAGACTAATGTGTTTATATCATGTTCTTTCATTTCAAACAAATGATATGAAATTATTTTGAAATGTGAACATGAGACATTTTGAACACTGGAGCACTCAGCATCAATATGTAAGACATATTCTGAGACACTCTGTAGAAGTAGAAAGGCCAGAATGCTAAAATGAATTAATCTCATATGCACTTTTTTACCTTTAAAAAATTCCTCTGTCTCACAGCTTTGGGACTTAATGGGTGAGGAATGAAACAAAAAAAAATGTTGCTGTCAACTAGTTGAATTAAATGGAACCAGTAAGAACATGTAAACCATAAATTCTCTATAACATAATGAAGAAATTTTAAGGAAATGACTGAAATGACTAATCACTCAACACAACAGCTCAATGCAGTGCCCATAAACTTGCAAACACATCCAGAAGGGAAACTCAAGATCACTGTTGTGAAGCTAACAATCTCATTCCTCACCTTATAAGTTGCCAAGGGCATCAAGGAGAAAATTATTGGAAAGCAAGTAAGCAAATGACTGCTTTGCTTCAGCATTCAGGTTTTTGTAAGATCCTACTACTACCAAATAACAAAGTTCATCTCCTCAGCTCAAATCCAATTAAAGCTGACTATGGAGCAGGACATTTGGGACACTCAATATCTTCACTATATCCCTGTAATGCCTGCAGGTTACTTGTGGTACCTGTCAGGTTTATTTTTAATGTAAGGTAAAATAACATTAGCATATTTATGACAGAAAACATAATGCATCTTTACCAGATGTGCCCCAAGGGTGGAAAACACGTTTATATTTGCTAAGTATTGTATTATTAGGCATTTTCAGCAACTTTGGCTATCCCATTCTTTTAAAGACTTTTATAAGAATTTGAATTTGCAATTGCATATTCACATGAAAAAAAATTCTTAACATGGGATAGAGTTTGGGAGTTCCATGCCTGACATTGAAGTGTCAGTGATTCTTTTCCCTTTTCACATTACTTATGGTCCTATTTTGAAATTTATGAGTCTTTAATGAATTGACAAAATAATTATGTAAATTAATATTGAAAAACGATGATAATTAGCAGTGATTGCTATTAAAATTACTTACTAAAATTACTAAACTTACTAAATAAAAAATTAATAAAGGCATGTTGTCAGATAACCAGATCCAAGATAGCAGATGGTGGAGAAATTACCCTTCAGCAGTACATGGATATGAACTAAATAACATCATGCAACCAGATGGAAGAAGTAGAGCTTGACAATTTAAAAAGAGTGACTGACAAAATGTATGAGTCACTCACAAGCATCCCATGCAGAACTCGAACAGGACAGGATATGTGGATGGAGTTTTTTCCCTCTGGCAGATGGAACTGAACACTGGATTCTGCCAATTGCATATTCAATTTTACCTGTCCATATTCTGTATCTGCAACAACAGGTACCCCTTGCTCCAAGAGCTTTTTTTGCTGAAAACAATTCAAATTATCAGCATAACCCCAGGGAATTAGCTCAAAAGGAATATCATTTGAAAGCCCAAATATCGAAAAAGCATGCCCCGAGCTGGATTGCTTAGACATTTATGCTCAAGTATACAGTCCAGTTTAGGCCTGCCTCTTCGGAAATTTTCTGGGATGAAGGTTATAAAACATTCTGTCTCCTGCATTGTGAAGCACAAGTCTTCCTTATTTACAAACAACCTCTGAAAAAAATTAAGCTCTCCTGTTTAACTCACACTGTGTTGAACTACTACCAGTACCAGAACATGGAAGCCAACAGGACCAACCAAAGTCAAATGCTACTTCCTTGGTCAGAGCCAGTTTTTCAGTTTGTCTTTCACAGTTTCAAGAACATTCACTCTTGGTATGAAAAAAAATTAAATAATGAAAAACTAAATTTAAAAAATGGAGTGACTCCCCTTTACAATCTTTCCTTGATGGCACTTCTATGCAAAAGTTGAGGTTGGGGTAAAAAAGCAATAAAAAATTATTTCCAAAGACAATGGTTCCAGAAATGTACACAGAAACTTGAAAGTGATTAGAATGCCAATGCTACTGGATCCCTCCACTTGCTGCAATGTGCAACCAAGTCCATGAAAAAGAGAAAGAAGAGATCAGCAAATACCTACTGCAGACTATAGCTTGATATAGAGTCCTTTGCACATAGAATACCACCACCGCGTTTGAGAACTTCAATTATCAACCTTTGAGACTGTTCAATAGTTTTGCTTGATCTATCAATATATAAGATGTAAGACCTGTCCAAAATTAGTAACTTTACTCCTCATGTCAGAGGTCATCAATATCCCATTCTAACCAAGGAACGGCTAGCTTTTATTCAGGGATCATTCAATAATGGGTGTGGATACACCTACACCAATGGAAAAGAAAAATATACATCTCTGCTTGAGCCTAACCCCTCAGTTGCTCAGAAAAGGCCTGAAAAATTTAACCTATAGGGAAATTTGGTTAGTGCACAGAAAGGAAGACTTGCCCGGACATTCTCTATTGTCATATGATTACAAAAAAGCTCTACCGTTTTCAAAGGGGAGAAAGTATAATATTCCGGCATAACGAGCGTTTCACGAACAACCAGAAGCTATTCTACCGGGAACTGGGAGCAAAACCCATAGTAGTGAAGGAGGTTCCTGGCAAGGCGGAACTGGAAGAATTCTGGTCGAACATCATGGAGTGCCCGGTGAGCCACAACGTCGATGCCACATGGCTCCGACGTCAGAGGGAGGTAACAGATATTCCCGAAATGAGTGACCCCCAGATTACAACATCTGATTTGAAGAAGGCGCTCAAACAAACAGCAAACTGGAAGAGCCCCGGACACGACCGCCTTCCGAACTTCTGGCTGAAGCAGTCAACATCACTACTTGAACAACTCGCCAGAGAAATGCCGAAAGTAGTGAAGAACCACTCGGAGATGCCGGATTGGCTCACCGCAGGAGTCACCTACCTACTGCCAAGAAACGCCGAGACCGAGCTACCTCGGAATTACAGGCCCATCACCTCCTTGCCAACCGTCTACAAAGTGCTGTCTTCCATCCCAGCAGCACGAATCGAATGACACATCTATGACAACAACATCATGTCGGAGGAGCAAAAGGGTTGTCGGAAAGGATCGTACGGCTGCAAGGAACAGCTCTTGCTCAACCGTATGGTCACCATCCGAAGGCTGTATTTGAAAGACTCTACCTTCCGAGATGCAAGGGAGGGAGGGGACTGATCGAACTCAAGTCCCTCTATAAGCGGACGACGTGCGAAGTCGCCAGATTCATCGAAAGGAAACAGGGACGACTCATTTTCATCCTGAGAAAGCGCGATGCCCTAAAGAAATCGCACTCCATCCAGGGAGATGCCACCCGCTTCCGAAACGCACTCCATCTCGATAACGACTGCGACACGACGGATGTGAAGACGGCATATCCCCCCCCCCCCCCCCCCCCCCCCCCCCCTCCCAGAAAAAAATATCCCGGACGGAGGTCAGTATTTTCTTTCCCCCCCCCCCCACACACACACACACACACATGGAATTCGCAAGCACACGGTAACTTGCCAATAACCCTGTTTTTTTTTTTTCGTTCGCAACTTTTCAGACCTGAGGCTATTCCTGGTTAGGGTTACGAAGGTCGCGTTCCATGTTTTCTCGCCTCGCTTCACGTACAAGGAAATTTTTGGTACGAAACAGCCCCCTCTCACAGTTGCCATGGATGAAAAAATGTGTGAAGACTTACGTCTCTTTTTACTATCGAAAGGACAACAGAAAGTGACGAATCCACCAAATTGTGAGTCAAATGAGGAAAAAAGGACATACAAAATCTTTGCTCAGTCATTTGATCTGCAAAATGGCATTCTCTTTAATCATACAAAGAAGAATTGGAAAGCTAAGAGAGTAGTAGTTGGAGATGGAGAGAAAAAGAAGGCATTGGATGAATTTAATTACGGATTTGGTGGCGGTCATTTTGGGAGGAATGCTACATTCCAGAAAGTTAGTGCTAATTATTGGTGGAAGGGCATCTCTAAGGATGTCAAACATTACTGTAAGAAATGTGAAGTGTGCCTAAAGAGTAACCCTTTCAGTACACTTGCCAGTGGTGAGTTACGTCCAATAAGAGTCTCACCAAAGCTATTTCAACGTTGAGTTGATCTAATTGGTCCTCTGAAAGAGCCTCTCCAAGGGCATAAGTACCTCTGCGTTTTCACTGAGTACTTGAATGGGTAAGTACCTAGAAATTCTATTTAAATATAATAAATTAAGAAAAGTAAGCCTACCAAATGGTATGTCGTTCATGCTCCAACTGTAACAGCTGGAAACGCCACTTATAGTAAGCGGTTGAGATCATAGCCGAAGCGAACGAATCCTCATTAAATGGATGAGTTGAGGTTTTTCCTCAAATCTACTTGTATGCCAAATCTGTTTCTGATGCCTTAACGAAAGTTATCTCGACTTTTGACATCGTGGACGTACTGATGTACTGGTATGAGCGAGGGCCGGAGTCCACCAACGAACTGAACTTGTATTCATGCTTTCGATGGATCTGTTGAATAGGTGTGTCTACTTCCTCCATACAGGATTAACTTAAAATTCCATCGAATGGGGATTTTGCCTATTGAGTATTGATTGAGTTCACAGACGATAGGCTTTGCATTGTATTTAGAAGACACACCACTTATGGAGAGTTTCGCTAAAATCTACGAGAAAAGCTGAAGTTGCAGGGGGGAAAGGATCTACCGCGGGGGGAAAGAAAATACTGACCTCCGTCCGGTATATTTTTTTCTGGGGGGAAAGAATACACCATGACACCGGCCTGAATGTCCCAAAGAAATGGTACGAACACCAGCCACAGTCTGTAATGGAGAACTCCTCCACCAAGGTACTCTGGGACATGCCCATAATTACAGACCGCACCATAGGCTGTAATAAGCCGGACCTCACGATCTCTAAGAAGGAGAAGAAGACCGCCCTCCTCGTAGATGTGAGCATCCCAGCTGATAATAACCTCCAAGAGAAGACCAGGGAGAAGCTGGAGAAATACTCCGAATTGAAAGTGGAAGTAGAACGGTTGTGCGGAATGAAGACCACCATCGTTCCGATCATCATCGGTACAACTGGCGTCGTCCTGAAAGACCTCAAGGGACATGTTAGGAAGCTGGAGTGGGTACGGCCAACATCCTCCGCCGTGTCCTTCAGAATTAGGCGAGTATGAGGTCTGGGATGTGGCTCATCCCCCCTCATACCTCCAATACCGGCAGTCCGTGGAAGGATTTATTTATAAATCCTTCCACGGCGACTGCCGACATGATGTTGTTGTCATAGATGTGTCGTTCGATTCGTGCTGGTAGGATGGAAGACAGCACTTTGTAGACGGTTGGCAAGCAGGTGATGGCCTATTATTTCAAGGCCAGCAGCGTGGCGCAGCACTTGAATCGGGGCTCCTCCGATCACGATTAAGCAGCGTCAGCCAGGTCAGAACCTGGATGGGAGACACGGGAATATCGAGCTGCTTGCCCAAGACGTCCTGGACATGACGCTGAAAAAATTATCCGGCGGTGCTGGACACTTCACCGATAAAGGGTGGATGAGACTCTCGACAGTCCAACGGCCGTGGTGTCCCATGGATCAGAGGATCACCATGTGCACCTAATGCCATAGACAGCTGTGGCCTTGCGCCTCACCTGCCAGGTTCTCAACTTCGTGCTTGCATGATGATGCCACACCTAAGAAAAGTTCATACTGGCTCGGCCGTCGCCCAGGATAAATAGGGCAGCGCTGGCTGCAGGTCTATCGGTGCAGTCAGTGAAAAGTTGGCGTGCGGAGGCTCTCACATTCCTGATCCTCACCAGGCAGAAGTGGGAGTAAAGGCTACTGGTGAAACAACCATCTCTGTCCCAGGGGCCAGGGTTGACACTCGACCCTCCTCTGCTATAGGAAACATGCCCCCAGCAAGGAAACGTATGAAATGGACGAAATCCATTAACACTGACGTCATGCGGGCCTACTGATTCCCTATCATTTCGCCGAGTGACAACTCGCCGAAATCAATTTGTCGACTACAATTCGCTGAAAGTTCATTTCGTCGAATGACGATTCACGAACTTATAATTCACCGACTGCTCAAATCGCCGAAAGTTCAATTCGTCGAATGACGATTCGTCGACCTATAATTTGCTGAATACTTAACTTGTCGAATCAAATTCGCTGACTTATAATTCACCGATAGCTCAGCTTCGAGATTTCGAGTCCAACTACATTGGAAATGTTGGAAGAGGTGGTCGTTGCCTCCAGCCTCTGTTTCCCCCTTCGTTGTGGTCGCAGTACCAGCGTACCGTTGCTGGTCACCCCAGAAGGGAGTACTCCCCCTCCCCTTCAGCGGCTCGGTGAACAATGCCCATCCTTCGGTGTGAGCCCTGGCTCTTAAGCTTCAACGGGAAGAAGCTTTTGTAGCAGCTCTATCGGAGCTAGGGCTGGGTATCAGCTTCCAATGCCCCAAAAGAAATATGGTCGGGTGAACGGCAGAGTGAAAATTGTCGTTTCTGGGTACAAGGGTGCCGAATTTACCAAGAACTTCATGAGAATTGCTCATAATTATTATTTTTTTAAATATATTTCTGCTGAACAAAATGACTAAAAGAAAAACATTTTTTACGAGAAGTTGAATGGCTTCAATGTTTTTTGTCACCTCATCCTTAGGAGCACGTAAATCTAACATTCTTAATTATTTGAAACATTTCAGGTGTTGACAAATTCGGCTACCATGTACCAAGCAAAACTCGTTTGCAATGTTTCACTAAGTCAGCCAATTGAATATCTGGAGAATTCTATTCAAGGAATTAAGCTTCCGAGTTTAACAATCGGTTAATATTGACTCAGCAAATTGTGATTCGACGAGTTGAGCAATCGGCAAATCGTCATTCGACGAGTTAAACATTCTGCGAAATGAGCAGTCGGTGAATTGTAAGTCGGCGAGTCGTCATTCGACGAAATGAACATTCGGCAAGTCGTAGTCGGCGAATTGAGTTCGGTCAGTCGTAATTCGGCGAGTCAAGCGGTCACCGGCCTACTACAAAGCACGATTCGATGCGCCAGGAGCGTACCGGAAGAAAATGCTCGAACTCTGGAATCGATCTTACTCAGAGCTGAATGTTAACGAGCAACGACTTGCAAATCAGAGACTTTATATCGAGAGGAACAACATGCTCTCGAAACTGGAGCGGGAAAACATCAAACAGGAAGTCCTGAACACCCTCCAGCCCGTCACATCAGAACGAAATGCACCCGAAAACGAGGAGGCAACACCTGAAGAGACTTCACTTCGGGTTCCACCGAGGGCAATTGAAGCTCCTTCAGAGCCAGAAGCGCCTTTTGAAGAACTGAGAACTACCTTCTTCGACCATCTAGAAGATCTGCGGTACCTACAGATGTCCGATCGACCCCGGTTAAGACCTCTAAAGCTCAACCATGCTATCTCCAAAGACATAGAGATCAACCAGATCATCAGCTCCTGCGACTTTGCAGACTGCGATTTGACTGAGCTTAACCTCTGTTTCTCTGTGAATAACTGCATGGGAATGAAGGAATGGATCTAACATCTTTTGACAGCAGTGGAAAGCTAGATAAATGAAAACAATATTGTAATATTTTCAAACTACTCTGTGAAGCGTCAAAGATAACTGAAGATTTTTTTGGCCCACCCTGTACTTGTCCTTCACAGGAAATGAGGTAGATCCTACATGGTTGTAATCACGCAACAATAATCGATGCACAATACTTCCATTCCTGGTCTCCTAGACTTTGGTTTGGGCTCCCAGATTTTAGATTCAGGGAGCATAGGTGTCTCCCCAAAATGCTGCTTGAATGATAGTGCTTTGCCACAGTTATCAGTACTTTCAAAATGCACATTTTAAATTAATAATAATCTAGGTACACTGTCATGAAAATGAGTGAACCTGACAGTTACCTCAGGAGTTATCATTTGAAGAAACAATTGAGAAAAAGGCTGCAGGAAGTTGAAGGCAGGAGAGACAAAAACCATTGCTGCCACTCGGCTGTTGATTTCAGGGTACACCAACGTTGACAACTGGGAGGAAGGAAAGAAGTAATAGGAATAAATTCCTTTCAGTATAAAAAAGGAATCCATCAAATACATTCAATAATCAATCAATTTCCTAATATTTTCACTCAAATTTTTCAATATGCCCAGCACTCAAATCTATGCACATTGTAATCTGATGGAGCACCTCCAACATATGCGAGGTATGATTTAGCTGGAATAGTTGCATTCTCACTCAATGCCTATAGACATCTGCAACTGAGAGAAAAGTGTAAGCACATTAACGGGTACCATGCAAAAGATATGCCATGTAGGCCTAATAGATTGAGAAGTATGTATTACTATGTATTTCCTCATTAGTGTCATATATTGAAATTCAATAGTTCACTCCAGAAATATTGAATTTTAATGAGAGTACATGCTCTGAAAGATTTTTGGTGAAGATTGTTGGCAAGTAACTTTTTTAGTTGGTACCATGCAAATACACTGTTAGGAACACAGTTCAGGAAGTGATTATTAAAAAAAAACTTGCAATATTGAATTTTTTTAATTTGCACAATTCCTGATTCAGTTAATTAGTATTTTTTTATATTTCTTAATACTCAGTTTATTTTTATTTTATGCAGAGACCTTGGATGTTATATTCTTGGCACTGGTATTGCAAATACCAGAGGTTTATTTACAGAAGCACGACGAAACGAAAAATTTGAATCCTCGAATGTACTAGTATCTCGGACGCACTAAAAGAAAGAACCGACGAAACTCGAATCGCCAAAAAGTCGAAAAAAACTTTTTTTTTTATCCAGGTGCTTATCTGAAAGCAAAAGGAGGGGTTCAAAACTCCAGATTATGCGCAATACTTCTGAAATAGTCCAGGACATCTCTGCTTGCATAGTCGTTAGAAACTTTCTGAATTCTGCAGTCGCGCTGAATGTCTTTCCATCTGCGCCTCGGTTCATGGCCCATGAAGAGTCCTTCTCTTTCTCGTTCCAACATACTTTGCTCCTGGCGGAGGATTTCCGAGGTCAGCAAATTTGGATGATCCGATGGCAGGAGTGATGAGAACCTGTGATTCCATCCTTCAACCTAATCGTTCGTTCGAGGATGTTTGCTTTTCGAAGCCTCATGGACGTTCCACATGCCGAAGGGAAAAAAACGGAATGCGAGGACGGCCTCGCATGCGCCTACCATCGATGTAAAATTCTCGGAAATGAGTAGCAATCTACTTTCCATATTCAGGAATTTGCGGGAGAAGAGGATTATAGGCACGTAGGACGTCCTGAATAGGTACAAAGGCCAATCATACGCATGAAAAGAGGAAAATTCTCTTCATTTGAAATTGATTTGACATTGAAAGGAGAAATGGCCGTGGGCAGCAGTCTCGGTCTGAGAGTGCAAGTTCTACGTTTTCGTTCCACCTTCAGTTACATTCGAGGTTTTGTCCCCTTCGACGTTTCAGTTCCTTCGAGGTTTCAATTTTCGGGATTTAGTTGCAGACCCTTACAGACCCTTATATACTGTATATATCGGTTGCTGATATAAATCTGCCGATATTGGCATATCGGCAAGTATTCACATCGACTCTTTCACCGCTGCTAATTTTTTTCAGATACAAAAAAAGCTCTAGTCGACCTGGTATTAAAAAATATAACCACAACCAGCTTTTCCATTACCCTATGGAAACCTTGGTATGCCAAGTAAGGCAACATGTTGCCATCCTAAAGGTGTGGAGGCATGGATCTGTAGCTCTACTTCCTGTTCTTTGTTTGACACATAAGCCTAGGCTTATTCATAAATGTGGGAATCAGCAAAAGGGAATAGCTAAAGCTAAGTCCAACAGCTAAGATGATAGCCGTTCTCGGACGGCGGTTCTCACACTGGGGGCGTAACCCCTACGGTCAAAGGGGGTCAAAGGGGGGGCACGACAAGTCATGGGAGTTGCAGTTTTTTTTTTGCTTTTTAATTCAATATAATGTATAATTTCAAAGACTATATCTTATATGGATTTTTTTTTTTACTGGAAAATGTCCAGCGTTCCTTCACAGCCTTCTGAAGACGTTCAAGGAAAGCAGATTTAAACAGAGTAGCTGGACGCAAACCCGCTCTTTTTCCCCGAAATGCAATAACGAGGTCTTTCTGACTCTTTCTCTGGAAGTACATGACTAAATAAAAGCAGTCCCATAGTGCAGGCTTTGAAATTTTATTCTTTTTCAACTGTTTTTCATTTCCATCGACGATATCCGATGATCCGAATCAAGATGACAAATTGATCTTGAGTCTCTCTAGGCTGTAACTTGAATGTTCAGTGTAGTCTTGGTCCACTGTTTTTCTTTAAATATTTGAAAATACTCTCTATCGCAGAAGAGCTGGATTCTCCAGGCAAAGCAAAATGTCTGAATGCATTCTCTGTCAGGTCTAAAATTCCCCTCCTGATGTCTCATCATACCAGTGCGAAAATTCGGTGCTGCTTGGATGTTGAAGATGAGCACTAAACCATTATTGCTACCGTCCAGTCCAGATCTGATCATTTGTAGACCCAGAAGCATGTGGGCATCGTTCTAATTAAATTTGGTGACTGATAACTCAATTCCTAGCTGTGATCACTGTTGCAATCCTTTATCTAGTGTTTATTTTTTCAATAATCGCAAGAAGAGAGCATCTGTGGGGTAGACTCCATTTCCAGGTACTCTTTTCAGAAGGAAAAGGGACGCGAAGCCAAGCAAGGATCGATATGAGGGGGTGGGGGGCTCAAACATAAAAAGTTTGAGAACCTGCTGGGATAGCCCCTTTTCCTCGGGTCTAGTTTAAGATTACACGTTCACTGGCGCGCGACTTGACCACCCCTTCAACGTGCTCTTGAAGCATGGTTTAATAGTTTGAAACTAGTGTTCATAGATTAAAGTAAATTCCTCTATTCCAATGAAATTTTCATGTAAAGCATGCCAAGAAGCACATCCCCAAGCCGTTTGTTTTGAAAACGAGAGTTTTGCGAATTTTGTGCAGTTCCATGCCTGCATGGCTTCATTTATGGAGACGAGGTGAGGGAAAGTACGGGAGATATTACTGTGTTTCGTGTGACTTAGATTTTCAATGATCCCTTCATGGAGCGAAATAAACATAAAAATGAAGTATGAAATTGACATTTGCGCGAAATTAATTATTCACTCCAATTCCTAGAAAGGCAGACTTAATCCAAAAACTTTCCAAACAAAACACGACTCAACCCTTTTAATCGAGAAGGATTTGATTACTTTTTAATTAAGAAACTTGAAATATAATAGCTGGTATAGTCTTGAAATACTGCTCCGTGAAGCAAATTCTTCTGCCATAGACGTAATATGGGAAGAGGCTTTTCCTATCTCTTTCTTCACTGCTTTTTTGAGCGGGCGCTAAAGAGGCTACAGGATGCCCTGCACGCACCTCACTTCCTCGTCTCGTACGACCAGGGAGGCGGAATATTGGCAAGAAGGGCGATAGAAAAATAGGGATACATAATCCCACCAACCGCTTCTTCCTCCGCTCATTTTCCAACAATGGAAAACCGAGAATTCTCGCCTAATGGGGCAGCCTCGATCGAATGACCGCTCAACCTCTCTTTCTTCTCGGTTGCACAGTGGCGTAACGAGAGATTCACTTTTTGGGTCTTAGGGGTTCAAAGTTCATTTTCTCCTAAAGAAGGGGGAAGGAGTGCTGAGCACATTGGGTTGGAACAAAGAAGCGAGGGGGGGGGGCGGGGGGCACACTTTTCCATCGATCGGCACGCCTCTACCTTTAACTTATCACCCTTACCTCTCATCGATATCTGACAGCCTTCACTAGTGAAACGTGTACTGTAGAAAAACCGATGACATGCACGTGATGAAATTCCCACGTGGAGTAAGTGTTAAATCGAAGTTCCCGTGATCTGATATGACAAGTTAGCTATCTTGACTTGAACGAAATCGGTCGGTATTACGGCTATTTGATAACACGACTGCTTTCTAGCAGATGACGGTCCCTGCGTACACGCTTTTGTGATGTCAACAATGATGTGACACCCGGATTTTTAGCTGAGCGAACGCGCACATGCGCTGTGACATGTTGAATCAGTACCAGTTTTCCAAGCGCAATGGCGAGAAACGCACAACCAACTTCGGAAGCAAGGGATCATGCTCATACCCGGTTTTCCCATTTCCCCCTGATTTCACGACAAAAGAAATTCTTATTGGAAAGTTTGCGCCTTCCTTTCCCCTTGAATTGAGGCATTTTGATGAGCAGTTGCTTTGGAATGTCCCAAAGTAAGGGGTACGTCGAGGAAATCTAAGTGTTCCAACCAGTAAGGACGCCACGTCTTGTAGCATGCACACGTCAGGAAATGGTTGCGAAATTTAAGGCTAGCATAGCCAGGGTGACAAAAAAGTTCAGACACTATTTTTAATAATTTTTTTTCGCGCGTTTATTTGAAATTTTGCAGTGGCTCATTTTTACGTCTAATTCTGCTCTATCATATCTATTTCAAACTTTCATTAATATCTCTATAAAAACTACAGCCATGGATGTTTAACGAGCAGCTTATAATTGGATTGTTAGAAGCGGGAAAAACTGGATACAAGATTGTTAAATTGCTCGGAATTCTGAGAAAAACTGGATACAAGATTGTTAAATTGCTCGGAATTCTGAGAAAAACTGTGTACAGAATTAAAAAAAAAACGCTACGAAGAACAAGGAAATACACTGGATCGCCCTCGAAGTGGTCGGCCACGTACTGCTACTACGTCTTGCGTTCGCAATCTTATCAAAGATTGAGTCAAAAGAAATCCAAGAGTTTCAATAAGGATAGCCAAACAAGAAGGATAGAAAATAGGAGTCATTCGTGAAACTGCGGCAAAAGATATTGGATTGAAGCCCTATAAGATGCAAAAAGCTCACTTCCTTACGGATCAAATGAAAGCTAAAAGTCTCTCTAGATGCCAAATACTGTAGCAACGCTTCGCAAATGGATAACATCGTTCCACCCTTTTCATCGATTAAAAATACTTCCCAATCGAGCCGCATCACCATCGTCAGAACGACAGGATATGGGCGACGGAATCACCCGGGGAAAGCAGGCTGGTTTCCCGTTTTCAGAAGCCTCTCTCGGTCATGGTCATGGTCTGGGCTGGAATAACATCGAACGGCAAGACTCCTTTGATATTCATTGACGACGGCGTGAATCAGTAAGTTTATCGGCAATCGGTGTTGGTGAAAATGATTCTTTGGGCTCGAGGTCATTTCAGCGATCGACAGTGGACGTTCCAGCAAGATCTAGCACCTTCTCACAGGGCAAACAACACACAACAATGGTGCGAGAACAATTTTACAGAGTTTATCAAGTCAACGGAATGGCCTCCGTATTCTCCAGTCTCAACCCCGTGGATTACTCAATTTGGAAGCAAAAGCCTGTGCAAAGCCTCACAACAACATAGCCGCACTTTAACGCAGTCTGAAAGCAGCTTGGACCAGTTTGTTGATGGAAACTTTGCGTGCCAGAGTTGACAACTTTCCGAAACGTCTGAAGTCGTGTAATGAAGCGAATGGAGGACATTTTGAAAATGTTTAGTTGTTAATATTAAAATTTGTTCTTTGACTTAGGAAGAGGGATTGTTATAATATGTGCTGTCATATGATATATCTCTATTGTGATGATTGTTTGAGTAGGAAGATTTAAGATGTTGTTTGGGAAGCTTGGTCATACCTGTAGAATGAGTGATGAGTTGCAGGCTCGTTCGGCAACAGAGATATTAATAAAGATTTGAAATAGGCATGAAGAACAGAATTAGACGGAAAAAATGAGTGGTATTGTTAGAATGAAACTTTAAATAAACGCACGAAAAATAAATTTAAAGAAATAGAGTCCGAACTTTTTGTCATCCTGTACTATGTATGTTATAGTAATACAGTATAATGCAGCAATAATAACCGACATTTGTTTGTCTGTCTGCCGGAAGTCAGCATGGGTAGATTTTTCTGAACACGACCCGAATAATAGATGGCCGGGCGGGCCCGCAGCCCGTTTACGTTTCTGAGCATTAGAACTCGAGGTTTCTGCGTATTCGCCAGAACTCGAAAGAAAACTTAATTGGCAATTGAGCTAGAAGCCAATTTGTCACCTAATACCTCGGCGTCCAAAGCTACGAGTCTCACTCGAATGCTATGGGAGTTCGCTGAACATTCTTATGCAGGCGATTGAGAGTTCCCTCATGACGGAACGCGTTCCATTCCTTATCATCGATTCAAAGCGTGGCTATTTCAAATTCGAAAGTTGTGAATAATATGGGGTTGGAATTCCCTGAAAATTAACGCACAGGGTAATGGGGGGGGGGGGAGTGAATGAATGCCATGGGCATTCCAGCATGGGTCTTCCAGCAAGCAGGCCCCCCCCCTCAAAAAACAAGTGAAATTTGTTCATTAATATTTTACAGTAAATATCTCTTAATATGTGAACATCTTTGTAGTCAACATGAGTAAATACAGGAAAAGTAAAACTACAGACTACAGATGACAAAAGTCCTTGGACACCTATTGTAAAAACCGCTGGACATGTGATAGCCAAGTGATTTTTTTAATGAAGCAACATCTACTACAGATCTATTTGCCAACCAAGTTTCAGGTCGAAAGCCCTTCATATGACTCCCAAACATCAAAGAGAATCAGTGATTTCTCACTACCAGAGTGGTCTTCCAGCAAGCAGGATCTCCAAGCTCACCAAAACCCCACGATCTACTGTCCACAGCATTATTTGGCGATACAATGAGCTTGTATCAGCAGCAGATCGCCAAAAAGTGGACGTCCTTCAGTGTTCCAGGATAAAAAGCTCCAGAAACGAGTCAGGCAACTGCTATACCGAAATCCAGAGCGTTCCGGAAGAAAGCTTGCGCAAGCCTTTGGAGTGGACAAAGAGACCTTGCGAAGACACATCAGGGGAAAGCTCTGCATAAAGCCCTTTAAAAAACAAAAGGTGCAGCTGCTTACAGAGATCAACAAGAAGAAACGAGTTCAAAAGGCCCGTCAGTTGCTCAAGCGGTTTAAACAGTCCTCACTCCAAGGGATTGTTTTTTTCTGACGAAAAAATGTTCACCATAGAGCAAGCTTACAACCCACAAAACAATCGCCTCTGCGGTAAAAAGATTTCCTCTTTCAAGCCTCACCAGTGATATGTCCGTCGAGTTCAAATACCAGGTAGTGTGATTGTGTGGGGTGGTGTTTGTGCTTCTGGCAAAACTCCCCTGCATTTTGTGCAGACTCAGACCAAGATCAATGCCAGCTACTATCAGGAATGTGTATTGAAGAAGGTGCTACTCCCCTGGACTCAGGAACATCTCAAATCCCAACCTTGGACATTCCAGCAGGACTCAGCACCTGCTCACAAGGCAAAATCCACCATCGACTTCTGCAGAACTCACTTTGTAGACTTGATTTCCCCAGAAGAATGACCTGCTAGTAGTCTTGATTTGAATCTATTGGATTACAGTGTGTGGTCATACATGGCGGCCAAGGTCTGCTCCAAGTCACACAAGAGTGTCAGTAGCTTGAAGCTTGATCTGCTGAAGGCATGTAATGAATTGTCGGTTGATCAGTTGCGAAGAACCATACATGATTTCCCAAAAACGTCTGAAGCAGGTTATTGCCTCAGATGGAGATATATTTTTTTAAATAAAAACAGATGGTTCATTTTTTGGTGATCTTTTCAGTGGTCAAATCAGAAATTGAATTGGTCTTCATCAGGGAATGCTGCACTTGATTAAAGGCATCCAAGGACTTTTGAGTCACCCTGTAATCAAAATACAAGAAGTTCTTTGCCTCAAGTACTCAGGTTAACTTGGAATTTATTTGGATAAATTTGTATGTAGAACTAGTGTACTTTGCATGGTGCAGAGAGGGAGCCAATTCTTCAACTACTTTAATAGTATGGGACAAAAGACTTTACAACAAAACTTTCTGCTTTCTCCCTCTCTGCTGTATAAAACTGTCTGGAATGGGACATACTTGTATCACACTTGAAAACAACCCATGGGCATTGGTTGATGGCTACTTACCCAGGATCCCATGCTGGAACCAACCAGAATGAGTGTCCCAGATGTGAGTGTCTTCAAGACAGCAGATACATCCTCAACCCAATCTTGAAATCGAACATGTCTGTACTCTGGAGTAGATTCGCCAATCCCCTCATACTCAAAGCTATGGAATGACACTGAATCATATGCATTTCTTCAGAACTACACCTAGGTATGAATTCCAAACAACTAAGAACATTACCTAATTGACAGAATATTATCATGTGAAAGGATGCTACTAAAATTCAATGTGTGTTTCCTCTACTTAACACATTGATTGCCATGTCACTCATGGATGGCACAAAGTGTATGGCAGTTCTGTCAGTCATGGAATGCTGACAAGCACACTTCCTTTGAAGCCATAGTAGCAAATCATGAATGACACAAGTACTGGTTAAAAAAAAAAAATGTACGGTTGGCATCAGAGTCCTTAACTATTTCAATATAGGAAGTGCTGTTAGACACATCAGACATGCTCACTTGGTCAAGACTAAAACAAGATGTGTTTGATACCCAATTATTAGACCACAAAAATGTACATAGGTTCAGAGGATTTTTCAGGGAGCCAATGGGTGCAGACAAACAGCTGAAACATATGTCATATGGCATCAACTCTGCCATCCATGGGCTTCCACTTTACAAGTCATTGTCAAACAGAATAATTTATTCTCGGTATTACCCCATTTCTTCCATTTGATTCAATCACAAATGCAGTTCCCTTTTCTTGTGCATACTAGTAATTATATGATAGAACATTGTCACATTCTCAAACACAAATACCAGCATACATGTTTTGCCCTCATTCTTTATATAACATGTCCAAATACCTTACTCATAAGAGCTGTCAGCAAATAAAAAAAACCCACTAGCATTTCAACATTACAGGTACAGATAGATAGTAAAATGTGGCCAACAGGAACTCACCTCAAGAAGTTATATCCATGCTGGTTGCAGAAGAATCGAATAGCATCACTCTTGGTTCCTGTCTTAAGACCAAAGAATCCAGGCAAATACACAATTGTAAGTGGGGCCTCTTGCTTTGTGACATTAATGTATGCCACCCTTCGGGATGCCTTTGCATCAATGTCAAGATACTGTGTTTCAGGTTGTCTAAAAGTTTGGCTCAAATGTATTGAATAGGAAGATGAAGACAGGCATGTATAAGTGCCTCCTGCCAATAGTGGAGGCCCTTTAAGGCGACTGTGAGAAAACCCACTCAAAATGGTATAGGGTCTATATGAAAATGTCTTTGGTAACTTTCTCCAACAACTGGAAAACAGCCCTGAGCCTTCACATAGAAGAGGGTTGGTGGCTCCAGACACTGGACCTATGGTAATTGATTTCAATTTCAGTAGGGAACGCATCTACATATAAAAAAATAAAACTGATAACTTTTCAGGAATTCACTTTAGAAAACAAAGCAACACAATCTTTTTTTGGAAAGGCCATATATTGAACACCACTACATTGAACACATTACATTGGCTATGACATGAATTGGCTAGAAATGTATGTGCAGAGAATTGGCTCACACTTGATTCACACAATGAATTCATGCTAGTCTTTAAAAATTGAGAAAAGAGAAACTTTGATGGCAACCAATGGTATGATATAACCTCATTGGTTGCTAGAGGGTTAGGTTACAGAATTTTCAGTAGTCAACTCTCGATATACCGCCACTGTTGGTCTCAGCAGATTTGGCGTTATAACGAGGGTGGCGCTAAATCGAAACGCATGGCTTTAAGATTGATAAACTTTTTCTTCTTTATATAAAATATGCACAAACTTTCACTTTAATCCACGCAGAATACACCAACTACACAGCTTTGAAAAATAATTCTATCTTTCCCATCCATGATTAAATCCAATGATTTCTTATTTTAATGAGTATAATTCCTATGCACCGTCTGCTCACATTATTGCCCCAAAACACAAAAATTGTTCACAAGGTTTCTCTGACCTTCGACCACATACGCCTCCTTCTAACGGCTCACTTCCAACTTTTCCTTTACTCTTAAAACCGTCCTTCTCCCCATCACTGAATAGTCAATAAACGTGAGCTGTCGGGTCGAGAAGCTGCGTACAATCTGAATGAAACGTTTCCATCTCCCAAAAGAAGAGACAGGATTAGGCCGGATTCGGCGACCCTATACGCCCCCCTCTAATGCCTGGAGGTCAGGGCCGGATTAAGGGGGGGGGGGGGGGGGAAAGGGGGCAGTTGCTCTGGGCCCCACTCTTCCAGGGGCCCCCGGAGGAAATTAAAAACGTTAAGTTAAAAAAAAATTATTGTATTTGCGTGAAGTAGCGGTGGGGGGGGGGGGGGGGAGCCCCAGGAATTCACTTGCGCCGGGCATCTCAACTTCTTAATCCGGCCCTGCTGGAGGTCCATTCTAACGCTAAGATATCCCTCACAATCTATCAAGAGATCGAAGGGAGCAGCTGGCACCCTTAAATTTATACGCGGTGCAATTAACGCGGCATGTACAATATGCTGCTTGGCGCAATATCGAGTAAGACTTACGTAGAATAGACACGTTTGTGCAAGTGAAGGTGTTGGCGGATGGCGGCTGGCGTGGGTGTCGCTATAACGGGGGAGCACCCATGGTAAGGGGCCGTTCACAAATTACGTAATGCAAGGGGTGGGATCAAAATGTTACGATTTGTTACGGGGGAGCACACATTTCACGTAACGTTTTTTTTATATAAATAAAATAAATTATGCGACTGGAATTTCTTATTAGAAGGTTAATTGTTAAGTAACAAGTCACTCACACGACACAAGAGCCAACCCTACTGCCCACAGTATTATGGTACTGTGAATACTGACATTCTCTGCGGACAAGCTCAGAAAGAGCCTGCACAGTTTCTCATTACAGCTTTTCCATCGCCATCCACTAAGTTCGTTATCTTCAGCAGATTTCTTCCTTCACGAAATCGCTTATACAACTCACACAAGAATTAGAAGGATCATGCTCAAGGGGGGTCGGAGAGACCCCTCTTAGATATGCGCAGAAACGCGTTTTGGGGGGTGGAACGCCTCGCACTTTTGGGTATGCTATGTAAGTAGACATGGTAGCGAAGCGCGCCTTTGGCATGGGAAACCAAGACCATGACATCGCGAAATCCGAAAGTTGTGAAAATGTCCTCTACACTGAAAATCTCTTTATTTTTGGGATGAGTTTTGTGATTTCAATGTCCGGCCATCTCACATTAGATCGGAGCTGTCACGAAAATCCTTTTTCCGTCACCATTATTCTCAATTTTTTCATTTCAATTCCTAACGATTCCGGTTCATCCTCACTGCATTTTCCCTGTTCAGGTATCTCTAGAAGTCTAGAAGAGTTCTGGTAGTTACGAAGATCCCAATAGCCAATGGATGGATATGCGGGTACTTGCAGTTGATAACTTATTTCACAATGAGTACTTGTGAATACTCCTTTGTGAACGAGTTTTTGAATCACATTTCCTTGGAGATCTTCGACGACCGTTCCTTTTTTTTTATATCACCCGAGAGAAAATAATTTATCTCAGCTTCATTGTCTCCTGTGCTCTCTTCAGCTTCTGACGAAGGGTTTCTACATCTAAGCAATGGGTATTCATGGTCATCCGGTACGATGATTTCACGTCATTGTTTCCATTCTCAAGAAACGAGGAGACCTGCTGGTCCTTCATTGGTTGAAATGAATCGTCAGACCGTCAAATGGTCAACATTTTACGTTAGACGCCGAACGTGAACGTGGGAGGTTGCGTTGGATCTAAGGCCAAATTCTCTGTTGGAACTGCATCTTTTTTCAAGCGCCTGATAGCGTTTCGATCATGATAGGAATCTAAGGAGATAGGATGCGAGCACGCTAAAGCATATCTGGGGATAGATTTTCTTCCAAGCGATTGAAGCCATTCATTTCCTCTGTCTAGAAATTTTGGAAATTCATGGAAGGAAATATTCCGTGCCTGCCGAGTTCCTATAAATATTCTTTGAGAATGTGACAATGCAATTCTTGCCACTGTCCTTCATATCAACTGCTGCTAAGAAAGTGAATGAAATAAAGGAACCTAGGAATGTAATCGAAATCAACGAACGGGTCGGCAATGCATGTACGATGCTGCCTAGGTGGCTCTGACAAACGAGAGTAGATGTATTAAGGCTGTGAGCGTCATGAGAAAGTGTGTGCGGCCTGTCTTGGCCTTAAGCAGCGAGGTAATGAGATCGTCAAGGCCAAAGCGCCCGCTTTTAAAACGGAACGTTTCGCTGACGTCATCACATGCGCAAGATTTTACCCCCCCCCCCCCTCCTCGACCCCCTTGATCATGCTGCTTCTCTGAAAGAAGTTCGTTCTGAAAGGCTACTGTTTCTGTGAAACAAACTCTCCAGTCAGCTGCAATGAACATGTTGAAAATGTTGCCGTAAATGGGTTGCAGTCAGTGTTCCAAGCTCTTAGTAAACGTTGGGAGAAGTGTACTGAAAGAAGGGAACAATTAAAAGGGAATCATACTGCAACCTAACTTCCATACATTGTTCACTCCTAAGAAGGCCATTCTGATAACTTTTTGCTAAGCCTACGTAAATCTCCCCTCCCAAAACACAAGTCGCTGACTGGGTGGGCCACAAAAAGGAAAACATTAAAAAAAAATGAATAACACTAGTTATTGCTGATAGAAACAAACAGGAAATTACATTTCCCGCAGAAACTCTCAAAGGTTTTGTCCTGTCCACACAAGGTTTTCAAATTGTGCACCCCTTTTCTCTACATAGTTGCAAATGCCCCTAAAAAGCTTTCCATTTCTTTCTGGAATGTTTCTTCCATAACACTATCAACAGTTTGGGTGATTAAGTTCTTCAGTTCAGCAACTGATTTAGGGTTTTTCTTGGGCACTTCTAAAAGTACCATCCTTAAAGTGTTCAATAAGAAATCCTAAGTCAGTTTCTCATCTGAAAGACTTTATCATCCAAACTGTTGCTAGTATCACAAAATAAACACTGCAGAAAGTTATGCATAACTCCTTTTGAGCATTTGCAAATATGTAGAGAAGTGTACAATTTGAAAACCTTGTGTGGATGGTACAAAAACTTTGGGAAATGCAATTTCCCAATTCTGCAGGAAATGCAATTTTCTGTTTGCTTCTGTCTGCAATAATTAACATGTTATGAGTTTTTTAAATGTTTACTTTTTTATGGCCCACCCTGTATATGGTATGCTTTTTTTATCATGAGTAATCTTAGTATAAATTACCACCAACATGCAAGGTTCTACTCACCCAGAGATGATGGAATTGTGAACTCCATCTCATTTCCCCCTTTCATGCATGCCATTCATTAAATCCATGTACATCCCAAACCTCTCCTACTCACAGTAGGCTTACACATTCAGGGCAACTCTTCACAGGATATAGTAAGTTACTGCAGCCAGGTAGGCAGGTTTTGGGATTGTCAGCCAGCTACTGAAAAACCCTGCTGTCTCTAATGTCTGAAACCAAACAATTCTCTGCCCATGATGATAAATCATGGGGACATTAGTACTGCTTCCTGTGACATCAGCAGAAAACAGGGTGTAGATTTTGGAGAGAAGTTCCAACATGAAAAGTGAAACAGGCTCTAACATGTCTGAGGAGCATGTGAAACCCTCACACTACTTTCACCATAAGGTTAATAATTTATCTAGCCCAAATATGAAGCCAGATTAAATCAACTTCCTTTTCAGTTCTTTCCATTCCTGCATTGTGCTTAAATAAAATTATCACTGGTTATCAGACAGCATAAATGTCATGACTGTGTCTGTGGTCCAGAAAATGGGGAGTTCTTGCCAGTTGGTCATAGAAGAAAAGCATGGCAACTGAAAATAGCTGCCTTCTTCCTCACACCCTCCAGATTGCAGTCAGTAGCTTCATTTGTCCCTCTGCTACCCTCCCTCCCCCCCTCCTCCAGCTTATCTTATATGGAAGGAACGATACAAGCTGAAATTGAAGCCATACAATACATATACAGATTTTGCCAGTCTTCTGAAATACTTCAAGACATAAAGCCAATCATATGAGGTCCTATGCCCATAGCAAGCTTAAATCATCAGGGTGAAAAGTACTAATGAACCCTTGTGTATTTGTGTGCTCTCACTCCTTCCCCATCCCACATCCCATCAGTTTTCTGAATGGGTCACTTGATCAGGAGTGTTGCCATCACTTTTACTGACTGACTTGTAATGAAAATAATCACAGCAAAAACTCCTTTGTTTCAAAATCATCCCACCCATTTTCTGGGAAAATTTATCAACAAGCGTGGTACCGGTATTACCTTTCTTCAACCCCTTCCGATGACAAAATTCAACAGTCTCGTATTCCTCTTTGAGAGAATCAACAGGAATGAAATTTAGCATACTTCTTCCTCTCTCAACACATAATCGCTTCAGCAAATTTGAAGCTCCATCTCACCAGGATTGTGGAGATCACTCCATCTAACTTTTGGGAGTGTGAATTTTGTCCCAGTATTATTTTTTTCTGAATTGAGTTTCTTTTGAACAAAAAAAGGTAAGTTAGGCCTGACCTGAAGATGGTCTGTTGGTTGGGCCTAGGCCTTATGTTAATGAGTTCCATTGATAAGGGGGGGGGGGGGGGGGGGGGGGGCGGGGGTGATCATAACCTCTTAGATTTTGCTGGATTTTAGTTTGAAAAAGCACTATTGAATGACTCATAGATTACCTGCAATATCATGTCAAATCAGGAAGGTGGACAGTGGCATAGGGAGGGGGGGGGGTGGGGGGTTGCTCAGGTTAAGGTTGAAGAGAGGTAGAACCTTTGAAAATTGGTTTTCACATTATTACATACTGCTATGAGGAAAGGACAAAATGATGAATGAGTGGTCCACTTGGGAGTTCATTATCCCTCTGCTGGCCAATGAGACCATGATGGCTGGCTAATGATCCCTGTGCCCGACCAGTGATCCCACTTACAGGTAATCATGTTCTTGGAGAAATTCCAAAGGCTGTAACATCATAGCAGTCATTGACAAGTTTGGGATGAAATAAACTTTTCTTTGAATTTTAATTATTCCCACTTTATCATCTGTTTATGGACACCATTTGAACTGGGAATATTGGATGCCCAAAGTAGAAGTCAACAAACTCTTAGGTTAGGTCTAATGGCTCTTTGGGTAAGTGATGCAAACAGTGTATGCTGGCAACACATGCTAATGCTAAGTGTGCACATGAAGGAATATTTTTATTAGCTCACATTCAGCGATATTCCTTGGTATAGAATTCATACTAGAGCTGTACCAATACAATGATTTGGCTGATATGCCAATTCCCTATATCTGTTCTTGAAAGATGACCAGTACCAACACAGATCTTTGTGCGTGTCTATGGGATAGGTCTTTTTCGCATGGTTGGTATAATCAAATGACAAACATTTTAGTGGGAAAACTTTTTCACATCTATGAATGACAATATTCAGTACATTTTCTTTTCCCATTTATGAAGGCTTTTATTTTGAGAAATTCCTGTTTTCCCCCCCACTCCAACAAAAAATTTTCACATTGTGATTTGAACCCTTCCTGATCTATTATGGTTACCAGTAGATGATGTGAGTGTGAAAGAGTGGGAGAAAGCCCTCCCAGGGCACTGGGATCCAACATTTTGGGAATAATTCTTCCAATTGCCCATGAAAGAGTTAACTTGAATTAGGCGCATCAGTTTTATGTTGATCATAATGCAAAAAGCCTCTACAATGACCCTTTTGTTAAAAAGAAATCGTGAGTTTTTAAAAAAATCACCAAAAATCAATAAAATTCCATACTACAGGAAAATTAACGATAAGTATCTGATTCTGTTTTCAATAAAAGTGTTACATTGTAAAGAGATTTATATCACTTCTTGTTTAGGGCATTTGTTTGAATCTATGTAACAGTACTGCTTTAGCTTTACACACAACTGCAATTGGAAGAAAGAAAAGAAAACAAAGACCTAGGTTAGGATAGGCCATACCATCGTCGTCGACTCATCATACCGCACGCAAAGGCTGCATCTAGTGCCGACATGAAAACACCGTAATCGGCCCATGTCCGATTTTCGATCTATGGATCTGTACAACCCTAATTCATACTATTTACTTTTCCGCTACTTTTTCTTGCTTTCCATGGCCGATGCCCCTTTCAGAACACTCACGTGTTCGCACATTTAAATTTGGAGCACCAATGCTTAAATTTCGTCAAAGGTTAAATGCTTTCGATCCATAGGCCTACAATAGAACCGGAAAACTACCGCACCCAAGGAAACAGTCTTCAAGATTCAAGTAAATACCTTGCCTTTTTTATGTTACAAGTCTTCCTTACTCCTCCTATCTCATTAGGGACTTGCAGTCGGCCCAAGCAAACATTTCTTTATCAAAGTGACCACAGACTACATTGGAACCATGGTGCCAATCGAATGCAGTGTTGCCAGCGCACTGCTCAAAACCACTGTTCCACAGCCAAAACAGCGAAAGACGAAGAATCCAAATTTGTTCCATTTCTGTCATTTAATCCACCTCGGTTTGAAAATCATTGGAGCACGACCATTCCTCTTACTCCCAGATTCAAATTGAGGAGAGGAGCACTGAGCTTACCCATTCCCTTGCTTCTGTTTCGTCATGGCGTCGACCATTAAAGATTCGTGGCACGTAGTTGCCGCCCTTTAATAACGAAGATCTAGGTGTACGCATAAATATAAATCATACCGAGCCAAACTATAATTATCTTATCAGTCCAGGTGCTGGTAAGGAATAAATATTCAATTTGCTCGTAATGTTGGGGTGGCTAGACCTAAGCCTTTGAAACTTGAATTTTAACCCTTATCGTGCCGAGGAGACAGCATGCCTTGGCTTAACACATTGAGGACGAGAAGCACAAATTCATGTCTTTCGCGAGCCTTACTTTCTGCGAGTCTTTAATGAGAGGTAAGGCATCTGAGATGGCATCCTGCAGGTTTCAACCGAATTTAATGATTAAACAAATAAATTTTTCTGTGCATGAATGAACCCTTAAAACCCCTTTGAACCCTTAAATATGTCCTATCACTGAAGGTAGTCATACAGTGGAGAATGCTGGTCCTCAATGTGTTAATATTTTGTGGCAAGCAAATCAGGGATGGCTTCAAGTGGCAAAAGCAGTTGGGGAGCTGAAACCGCTCAAAATTCTCAGGAACCCACTCGTAGACTTGTGCAACCTGCATTTCATAAATTGCCTCATAAATTCATAAATTGCCGAGGATGAGCCTGCTACAGGTTGTGGTGAACGTTTACCTACATCCAGTGTTATCAGTAATCATCTATTCATGATCTCCAATGACTGCATTCAGAGTGAGTGCTACTTATTCTTGTGATATCNTTGCTGTCATCAAACTGGAAAAACCTACCACACTCGACAATTTATGGCAATTTATGAATTTATGAGGCAATTTATGAAATGCAGGTTGCACAAGTCTACGAGTGGGTTCCTGAGAATTTTGAGCGGTTTCAGCTCCCCAACTGCTTTTGCCACTTGAAGCCATCCCTGATTTGCTTGGGAAAATAAGCAGAAACATATTCAGCATGGGCCAACACCATTTTGGATTGATTCCAAACCCTTGTTTTAGTGGAATACAAAGAGTAAGCCAACTTCCAAGCAATCCATTAGTTTCTTGCTTGTTCTTTAACAGAGATGAATGGTTGGTGAGATTTGCACTTTTTGGGTGGATTGTAGAACAAAATGGTAATATTTTTAAATATACAATAATAGTACAGGTTGACTATGGATATGTAATGGTGTTTGTTGACGTTTATATTCTTGAGAGAAAGAAAAGGAGTTTACTTTAAAGCTCACACCATCACAATGATTAAGAAGAGAAAAACCAAGGAAAAAAAAAGGAGGTGGTGAGAGTTTTGTGAATCTTACTGTGGGCCTTAGCCCAAACCTGATACTTAAATGTCAGATCTAGATTTCTCAATGGAATTTATCTAAATACACAGGCCTAATGAACAGAGATTCACTTTTTAATAACAAACAAGAAAAACAACTTAATTAACAAATCACACACTTTAGGTATCCCAGGCACATTTGAATAACCTCAATATCAACTCTTGGGAAAGGCCAGTGTACTCTTGACATTGTTCACAACTGATGAATGGGCTAGGGTGAAACGAGTCCTGATAATGACAAGTGATCAGTAGTTCTCAATCCTAACTTCAGGCCTCCCAACAATGGGAGAGGGAGTGACTTGAATCCTCTTGAAGTAATTCATCTTGGCAGCAAAACTGATATCACAAGAATAAGTAGCACTCACTCTGAATGCAGTCATTGGAGATCATGAATAGATGATTACTGATAACACTGGATGTAGGTAAACGTTCACCACAACCTGTAGCAGGCTCATCCTCGGCAATGATGGGTCAGGCCTACGTTTTCAAAGTTCGGAAAAAATGTTTTCCAACCATTACCATTGCTGCCATGTATTTAAATGGGTCTAGTCCTATCAAGCAAATACTTAGGCCTAAAGGTTAACAGCAAAACATGGCTCTCCTAGACCTATACAAAACAGAGCACCAACATCCTCAAGGCATCCACTCAGAATAGACTAACAAGTATTACCATCAGGGGCCCACATAAACGTGGGTGGCAGTGATGCCATTACCCCATCACAGATAGAATAACTGCCACAATTAAGGTAGAAGGTTTTCCTTGGAGGTAAACTTATGTTCTAGTTTCAAATTTGATTGTATACATTACTCAGCAATAGATATGGTAGTTTAGAGAACTGTCTACTACTGGAAAGCTTGGCACATTCTACCATGATGCCTTGTTGCATCAAGCATCATAAAATACAAAAAAATTGGCCTTTGAATTTTGCTTCAAGTTTAGAAACTTTCATATTGGGTTGCTCCCTACAATAAATACAATTTCAGTTGTAAATGATGAATGAATATCCATGCATAGAGCGACATGGATCTAAATCTACTATATGCCATGGGATGTAGATCTCCCTTTCCTTTATTGTAGCTTTCACATCAGTGTCTTTTTTTAAATGCCTAGACCATGCAAATAACTTTTCTCCTTTGATCAGTTATGCCTCTGCACACATGGACCCATTGAAAACAGCAATATTTCCAGCAGACAAACTTTTCCACATTAGAGTGGGGCTACCCCCAAGATGAACTTGGTTTTGTAAGCTTTTAAACTAGGAGTTCATGAGGTAATTCTGATCTCTCAACATGATGGGTTTGCCTAGCTTTAGATCATATGGAATTGACAAAACAAAATTGACAATTGATGATGTCAGCTTTACTATGCAAGATTCAGCTATAAGATCATGGTAATCAAACAGGGAGACTCCTTGTTTGAGAATGAAAGGAAGGAAGGAGGTAACAGACAGGAAAGATATGACAATGAAGGATGATTCACCTCCTTCTTCCTCTACTTTAGTGTACCATGTACAAATGTTTTACTTTCCCTCTTACTGTTAAGGCTGCCTGAATACAGAATTCAGACAGGCAGAAGGAAAGTTTCTCTACCCTGTCTGGGACCAAAGATCTTTCAGTTCAAGCTGATTCAATTCCACACACATTGGAATTGTGTGGAGCAGCAATAACTACTTAGAATGGACCCCAAATGGTATATTATAGTTCTTTCAAAACATTCAGAGAGAAAATAAGTGAGGCTGAAAATTGCTGGTGAGTCATGAGTCACCCACAAAGTTTGAAGTCTCATCACTGGGTGATTCCATGGAATATCAGCTAATGGGTAACACCTGGCCCATTCCTATTTTGATGAAATTCGGCACACAGGTTTATTATGTCATGAAACCCAGAAATACCTAATTTCAGCCTCTTTGGGACAAGAGGCCATTTGCTACAGGGTGGTCAAGATTTAAGGCTCCCTTCTAATCTCCAATTTTGATATCACTGTAACTCAAAAAGTACTTATGCTAGAGCCTTGATTATGGTGTCAATTCACTCACAATTGAGCAAAAAAATCCAAATCACCATAACAATATCACTTAAGCAAAAAATGAACAATGAAATTTATCAATAAACATTTGACCTTTGAAATTAGTATGAAATCCAAAAAATGAGAATTGTAGGAATTTTCCTTGAAAAGGTCAATGTCACAGCTACCAAGGTTCAAAGTTACAAAAAACAAATATTTTTTCTATTCCTGCAATAATTTTTTGAATCAGCTAGTCCCTACAATCTATAAGGCATTCAAGCTCAAGTGATCAAATTATTGGGTGCATCATCGACAGTGGTTTGATTAAGAAAATTCATGCATTATGATCTCCTGGAGTTATAATATAAAATCATAATTTTGGTGCTCTGGCACAAACGATTGTGATGATATTGAACCTTAAAGTTAGAATCCACATAAGGAAAAGTGACACTATGTTTGCTACAAGGGGACTTCACTTGACAGAGGTTTCAGGTTTTCTATATTATTTGTATCTGGAAATACAGGCTGTCTCTCATCAGTGTAGGATTTCATTTCATCACTATTTTGTCATTCAAAAATATGTGTTTTCCATCTCGCACAGTTCATTATGACTTCAAGATGTTAAATCATATACAATGATCAATATATCAAAATGTTTATTGTACTTTTTATCGTTTGACCTTCAGCAAGAAAAATGAAATGTTAATGTTGGAGCAATGTGTAAGCATGGCGCAGTGGATGGCTAAGTTTGAATCAGTAACAGTGACAAGGAAAGAGTTTCAGCATGTTTAACAATGGTGGACAACTTCACTTCTATTAACCATATCTTTTACTTGATTCAAACTGGTAACATGGAAGGCAAAAAAAAAAGAAGTTTTTATCATAAGTTTTCAAAGAAAGCATGGAGTTCCTAAAGCAATTGCAAGTGGTTTGAAAAACAAATTTCCAGATAGGAATCAGTGTTCTAGTCCACTCCCATGATCACCATGAGCTTCATGACTTTAATCATTAAATCTTCTCTGGGGCTACATGAAAAGCCTAATGTTCAGTATTAAATTGTGGACCTTGAGGAATCAAAATTATTTATTGTGAATCAATTTAACAATTTCTGGAGACACTATTTGTCAAGTGTGACATAATTTTAAAACCCATTTGCCATTTTGTATTGGTGAAAATGGTGCTGATTCAGAACAGCTATGAAAGTGTTGAATGCACACATTAAAATTTGATGCAAATAGCAATATGACCTCCTGTCCCAATGAGGCTGAAATTAGGTATTTCTGGGTTTCATGACACAACAAACCTGCATGCCAAATGTAAAAAAAATTGGAGGAGTCAGGTGTTAATTTGCAACATTTTTGGGCGATTTTCCATGGAATGACTACTACGATTCAATGAATATGGGAAAGGCACAATTTATTTATATATTGGAGATATCTATATCCTCTTTTAAAGCAAATACTACACCGTAAAGCTGAAACATATAAGATTTTAAAAGGTTTGAAATTTGTTTGGTCAGGCAAGATGAAGGACTCAAACATTAGAACAGTATCAGCCATGTTCAGTCCAGTATGAACCATGTTCAGAAACCCCACAAAATTCAAGTCACCTATCTCTATCATCATAGAATTAGTATGGGGCAATAAGGCTCTTTATTGAGGTCTCTCAGAAAATGAATAGTAATACTCTGTGACATTCCAAATCCTTGAATAAGTTAGTGATTTGCCTTCTAGGGACTTCGGTGAACAGCTGCCACATCATTCCAGTGACAAATTGAATCCTTGAAAAGTGTGAAGTTTGAAGGTACTGCTATGGGCTGTGACTTCAAAGCACCCCACGTGCCAAAAATCTACCTAAAACCTATGAGATTTATCGTTATGCTTGAGCTCCAGCTTCACCTTTTTGGTGACTAAAGTCAATGTAAATAGTGAAGGGGGATATGGGACCTGGATTATTCACTAAATTGAAACGCAGGAGAGAAAGACGTGGCGGGTGGATGTGGTGAGGAAATTGAGCCATCAAAACACCGCTGAGCATGCGCCCTTCCGGCAAGTTGTGGAAGCTTCAAAGTTGGAGGCAATGCTGACAATGTGACGTGTCCTTGAAGATTTTCCATCTACTCTTATCCCATGTTTGGGAAGAAATAAAAGGTAAATTGGAGGAGAAATAGATGCGTGAGTGGCGAATATAAAGCAACTTGCGAAAGTGGCGGCCTCTTCATACATGCTGCTCGTATTCTCACGCGTGGATTGGGGACAATCTCCACCGCATCCCCTTGCTTTCATTTTCATGGGCGCCGTGTGATCTTTTTCATGAGGAGGCGGGTTCTTACATGGGATGGGGATACGAGTCTGTGAGTGGGTGAAATAATTCGTTTCCTCTTCCCAGGCAGTCTACGCCGAGCTCGAGGAAACCACAAAGGTTTTAATATGGTTATAAATTTGCATGAATTGCATACTTCAGGAATCTCCAAATGTGAAAAGACGCAAATTTATTCTTGGCTTCGTTTCCCTGTTCTTTCATTTCGCAGCAGGCCATGCGCCAGTGTGGTATGGGCTAATCATAAAGTCTAGCACTCTACAGTCTTCTATAACCATACAGTGCACTGCATGCATGGCCAAAAAAACACGACCGTGGGTGTCCCTTCGAACTGGTTGGAAAAGAGAGCATGAAAGCATTAAAAGTTTGACTATACCGACAGTAGGATGAACCACTGAGAAATTTAATTTTATCTTGTATTTAGATAATATAGATGCAGGGGAAAATGCAGCCAGATGCAAAGAGGATCGTTTTTCAACAATATGGGCTCCTGAAGAATATATTTTCCTACCTGCCGGCCTTGGATTTAAAGCGTGTCGGACAAGTAGACGTTGAATGGGGTGCAGTGGCGGACCTGGTTATCAAAGAACGGCAGCAAATACACTGGCTCCTATGGGATGGGAGGCAGCCTGAAAATGGTAGAAATGGGTCAGTGGAATTCTTCACCCGCGCTAGAGAACTCTTGAGTGAACCCAATTTCCTCATCCTGTTTCTGACTGGGGAAAGGTGCTTGGATATGTCGGTAGACTTTTCGCGTGTTACACGTAAGATGATGGATTTGCTGGATGTCTTGAATCTCCACTGCCCTGTGCTAACACTTCACTCGAGGGGAGCTGCCAGTTCTCCTACTTGTGATATCAACAGCATTACCATTGCCCCTCCTGGTTGCAGTAGTCTTGTTGCACTTATGCTGCCTGACATCCCCGGTTTATCTGTGTCTACATTCTGCTTCGACGAGTCCAGTTTCGACTATTTGCAGAAGAAATACGCGTTTGGACCCTTTCAGTTGGAGCATGACGCAGATGGAGATGTACTGTCTCGTGAGGAGTGGGAGAGGTTCACTGGCATCCCTTGGGAAACAGATATCTCATGCATGCTGATCTTTGAAGGCTACAGTACCAGTGACACTATTATCATGCGTACCTTATTTAATAGATGGAAAGGTCGCCTCACCATCGGCGGATGTGCAGTGGATAGGGCATCTTTCCAGCCTGACCGAGGCATGACAAATCCATTTTGCTTGGGTGTTGCGTTCCATGGACCAAAAGTAAGAGCTGCATCCATTCGTATTCCGTTTGGCCACCGACGAGATATAGTGAAAGACAAAATCCTGCAACTCAAAGCCTGTGATCTCCCCGAACAGCATTCATTCGCTGTCATGTTTGTCCAACGGAAACTGCGTGGTTACCTGCCAGTGGAATATGTGTGTTCAACATTCCGAGAACAATTTCCTCGAACACCTCTCGTTGGGATCATATCACGTCGTATCATCAGCCTCGAGTGTCTTCCATCTTCAATGGGAGATGGATCAACATCTGACAGAAACTGGCATTTTCAGTCTTACAATGCTGTGATTCACTTGGTCTTCGTTGCAGTTTGCAAGTGAGGTATTTTTTCCTGCTTTGGACAAAGCCAATTTTCGGAAAACCTTATGAGAGGTAGGTCCGAATGCTGAAACCTCCTTTAGTTAAAGGTCTTTTAAGAGTTCATGGACCCCTATGGGGGGGGGGAGAAACAAACTCTTTAGCTCAAAGGCCCCTCAAAGGAATGAAGTTTCAGTATTCTGACCTAAATCTTCAACTTTCTGGTGGATGATGGTAATCAGAATGACCATCTTTAATTAAAGAAAATGTATAAATACGTGTGAATAAATTGCATTTGGCAATGTGATGAGGACGCACCAGGTAGCATTCTGTACATTCACTTTCAACTTCATGCATCTCTACCCCACTGATAGCTTTTTTTTGAGTTACCGGCGTTTTCGTCGCGGACAAAACGTCGCATGCACTATTGGTCTTTGCACTATTTCCTCGCAGACACCGATCGTCGCTTTCTCCTTGTCACGAGGACATTTCAAGGGCTGGGATGAATTCATATGGTAACATCCCAACCAAAGCAAGGCACTGGCGGACTTCCTGGATGAAAGCCCTAAAATGCATCTGTTTTCAATTGAGGTTCATGAATTAATGACGAAGTCAGAAATTAAAATTGTGAACCACACCGCGAAGGAAAGTCAATTTTGTTGTGGGGTCATAACAATCAACTACGGCCTCGATCCGCGCGTCCAGTTTGCACCACTTCTTCATCGTTTGTGGAATTTGCCCGCCGAGGAGACGTTCAATTTCTAGAGCGTGATGGGCTTGGCTTGCTCAATGCGAAATGCTTTTACTAATTTTGTCCGTGATGGAAGATCGTCGAGCACACACAACCTGGTAGCAGTTCTATATCTGGATTGGAAAGAGCGGTGCTGCTCTCCGTCCTCTTCTTCTGGCCCTTCCCACGTACTGTATGTTTCTTCAAAGTAATCAGACACAGAATCCAGTTCCTGGAGGAAATCATCAGATGTCAACGTAGTGAATCCATCGATAACATCGGTGGATAGTGGAAGAGCTAGAGCAGGAAGCATTCTAGCCTGTTCGGCGAATTCTGCATCTTGTGCATAACGATGCTGCAGACCTTCACCTTGAATCCGTTGCCAGATACTCTGGCCAAAGTGAAAGAAACATCCTTAGACTTCTACAGCAGGGGATTCATGACTGAATGCAGGTATGGCACCCTGCTCAAAGTCAGTCATGACATGAAGTGGATTGATGCCTGGAGACAAGGCTTTCAAGTGGACCAGGAGACGAATGTTAGTATCCTTCTGCTTATTAGGTAGTTAAGCATATAAATGAGATATGCACTTCCCTGACACCAGTGCATGATTGGTATGTACTTGGTGCGTTTCATCGGGAGCAACTTTAAATGTTCCATCAGCAAACCAATTGGATTGAGAGGCCACCATTCAGAAAAAACGTGTTTCATTTCGGTTTCGTAAGTTCCATTTTAGGAATTGGAAGAGAGCGACAGTGACAATTTAAATACTTTCGCCGTATTTGGGTGAGTATTCATACGATGAAAGCATAAAATAAATAAAAATTACCGAGCTTAGGAAGAAATTTGGCAGACATCACGGAAAATTGCAGGCCAGTTTCAATTTTGTGGCATTCTGTGTTCAGCCAGAGGCCATACTTTTCATCCGTCATTGTCCATCTCCCCTATTTATTGCATTTGGGATGAGCACGTCAATTCATCAGCAATTCCGGCTTTGCGTCACTAAATATTATAGAAATTATGTTGACGTTTTTGGCGGCATTGACATTCGTGTTACGCATTCCAATCAGGGGTCATTGTCCAACGTCCCAGACCGGGCTTCTTGGCCAATTGTCCAAAATCCCAGGCCGTGCCCTCGGGCACCTGCCCAACGTTGCGAATACTTTGAGGCCCTCAGGCTCAGAGACACGCAGGAACGACTCTCCATTTATTGCTGTAACATCTGTTCCAGTAGCTGTGTCCTCTTCCCTCTCTCGCCGAACCATTCTTGCCAAAGTGCGTGCAGACGGGATGTGCTACGTCCAGTAGCAGTGAGAGGCAAGAGTCAAATCAAGAGGCTATTTCGCCCATTTCAATATCACGTGTCGAGGTCGAGCGTTCCTTAATTTTAGGGTATAGCCGCACCTGCGGTTTGCGCAACTTAAGTCGGTTACCTCTCGTACTCTTGCTGTCATCAAACTGGAAAAACCTACCACCCTCACCCTCTTGTTCACCTTGCTTTCACCCCTTTCACCAGTGCGACTATCTTTGTCCGAGATGAAATAGTATAACGACCAAAAGTGCATGCGACGTTTTGTCCACGACGAGCTGTCCATGACCAAATTGGCCGCGACGAAAGCGCCGGTCACGCTTTTTTTGGCATCTTGATTGATGACCTCCGCTGGACTCTCCTCTACAGACTCGACTTGAGGCCATGTGTTTTGGAAGGCTATGAGAGATTCAAGACTAAGGGGGGTATCACACTTCACGCGTGTCATGCGTCCTTTGCGTCCATGCTCTGGCAGGTAGGCGGACGCACGTGTGCACACACGCCCACATGCATCTCCACTAATATTCAAGGGTTTTCACAAAACGCAAGGCTTGCGTGTGGAATTGGAGAGCTCAATTGAAAACGCAAGGCTTGCGTGTGGAATTGGGATGAGCTCAATTGAAAACGCAAGTTTTGCGAAAACCCTTGAATGTTAGTGGACATGGGTTGACTCGCGTGCTTCTGCTTGGCTGCCCCAGCATTGACCCAAAGGACGCATGACACGCAAAGTATGGAACTACCTTAACTACTCTCGGGAAAGGATCGTCTGTACTCGTAATGCCAATGCAGCCTCCCCCATCACAGCCCCAAGCCACCCTCAAATCGAAATGCATTCAGTAGTTTTGATGCAGTACTTTTGATGGTCGTTTTGAGTATTGAATTACCAGAACAAGCTCTCCAGCAATACTGGACCCAAACGGGTGTAACCTTGATTCGTTAGGGGACCCATTGTCCGACAGGAGGGAGAATTTTCTATTTTGAGGTGCATATGTGGGGGTTGCATGCATGAGAGATGATCTACGGGGGGAACTTTGTATTGGAAAATGTTACGGGATGATCCGGGAATCCCAGCTCCTTCCAAGAACACTGACACGTGAGTCTTCATGGGACAGATATCACTGTCGGAACTTACGTCCCATGAAGGAGCGGAAGCGCGTGCTGTACGAATGAGGACAGTGGGAGAGGACTATAGACTATTTGCTGTAAAATGATACGAACGTTAGCACGCCTTAATAGCCATAGAGAGGCCTGGGTTAAATTCTCGACCGCTCCCCGGCTTTCTTCCAGCTTTCTTTCCGTGCCAAAATCCATGCATGAGTATAGCACCTCGAGTATCTCTTCTATAACTAAAGTCGACCTTATGACTTGACTATTCTTCAAGATTTAGTACTATCTTGCGATATTTCATTATTGGTTCATATAAACTTCCTTTGAAGGCTTAAAGTCGTTTCACATGTTGCATGGCATGCCACCTTTGCGTCAATGCTGGGGCAGGCAGGCAGGCGCACGCGTGGCCACTTACATTCAAGGGTTTTCACAAAACGCAGGGGATGCGTGTGAAATTGGGATGAGCTCAATTGGAAAACGCAAACCTTGCGTTTTGTGAGGTTAGTGGATACGCGTGCAGACATGCGTGTGCACGCGTGCGTTTGCCTACTTGCCCAAGCATTGACGCGAAAGACGCATGACAGGCAAAGTGTGAAACGACCTTTATCCTATTGCACATCGTGCTTACGTTCGATACTGGGCACGAAGAAGGAGGGAAGTTAAGAAGACCTTGCTTCTGGAACCATTCATTCAGCTCTTCATGGTACTTGTCTTCATGTCAATCTCCACATTTCACGGGAAGTACCCATTTGCGTTAACCCTGCGCCCCATGTGCCCAATTGCGCACAACCAAGATTTCCATCTGGGTGAGACACGTAGCCCGCATGCGCACAGCTGACGTTACCCCCAGTTGTCCTTTTACGCGCATAAGGAATCATGAAGATAATATGGGAAAGTCCACAAGCATAAAATAACTTCAGGTAGAATAGTAATGTTATTCAATCCTCTTCGGCCCAATACATGGTGTCATGAAAGGGAAAATTGTGACAAACAGCCTACCAAAGCCTAGTCAAGAATACATCATTTTGCCCATCATGAGATACACTAACTTTTCTCTACAGTGGAACAGCCTTGTATTGGTGTGAGACTAATTTCACAAAATCAAACCGTAAGATGTCGGTATTCCCGATATTGCTGAGTGGTGGGAGTAGACGCTCTGGATGCCTGGAACCCATGTAGTAGGTAGGAATTGACCGTCATCCTCAATGAAATTCTGCAGCAAATAATCAGCAAACTTTTGAGCTTGCTCATCGGATGGCATTGCAGGCATAAAATTAAACGCAAAACAGAAACATACAGAGTGGTACATATTTTGTACGATATGACGTACAAACGTGTGTCGAAAAATACTTTCGTTGAAAAGGTACCGAAACATAATGGATTCAAGTGTGTACCCTTCCTGTGCCCTCTGAAAAAGGAACGGATGGGATGTATTCTTGAGCACCATGTATGCACGCCGTTTCGGGCACTAGGGCGTTTGGCAGATCTGCATATGAACCGTAATTGTCAATGAGGCTTACATTACATTGAGCTTTAGTGAGAACAGAACACCCAATTGGCGCCACATCCCCGCCAGGCAGTGAACCTTCACAGATGATGGAGATCCCATAAAATTATCCTGCCAAGAGCATAGTGCCAAGAGCACTTCTAAAAAATATTGGGGAGGGGGGGGGAGCAAGGTCCTAATGCCCCTGACATAACATTGACGGAAATTTTCCAGGATTCAGTGTTATTCAGTTCAGTATTATTATGGTAGCTGCGTGACGAGCGGGAGGGGGGGGTTGTAGGGCATGGAGAGGGCCAAGGGTTCTCGCTCTTCAACTCCATACCCTAACGTGGTGACGGGGATCTCTCACTTGGAGCTCTAAACAGATAAGAAAATGACATGTTTCACATCTTTCGTGAAACAGCATTTTGTCTCCCATGTTCCATGTGCCACACTTTTGTTGTACTTTGGCCATTCTCTGGGGGCATTGCTCCCCCCTCCTCCTAATAACATTGTTGGGGGGGCACGTGCCCCTTTACCCCCATGGGCTCGGCGCCTATGGCCAAGAGAGGTGGTGGCCGCTCAACAATGTCACCGTAATGCCAAAGATGTGCAGGATGCCTCTGGGACAGTGACTTCCTTAACAATCAAGACTACAGAGTGTTAGTCCGGCCGATGTGACGTATTTCCTAGAGACAATCTCTTCTTTCTTGTAAAGTTTTCTCGTTAATTGCAAAAATTCCTGTCAGTTTATACTTCCCGTTCCCATGAAAACTCCAGCATTTAAAAGTTTCCCGAACTGTTGATTGCCATTTAAACATAAAAGGTTCGACACAAATTTTCACTTACTCTTCTTAGATGTTTTGGACTTTACATGAGCACCCATAAGAATGCACGCTTCTCTTTACATCTTTACTTACTTCTGGATGATTACAGAAACGTCATTATATCCTCATAATTATATATTTTTAAACCTAATATTGGTCCATATATCTCAAAATGAGAAGATAGTGAAGGGTAGAAAAGCTCCTCCCAAGGTCCGATGTTGTCTAATGTGGGGTAGGAACATAATGCATATGAAGTAATGTAAAAACCAAATTTCAATGACTTTCCCTTGCTGCAATCCCCCCCCCCCCCGAACGACAGCTTATTTCATTTTTTATGCCGAAATGGTGCATCGCAAACAGCAAAAGGCCCCTTTCCGTCATCTACGAGTCAATATCTTTCTTATGGTTGGTCTCTTTTCTCCGAAAACCCCCCCAGGAGTGGCTACCCAGGGGGGGAGAAAAAAAGGAAAGAAAATCACATCTTCCAAAAGAGAGGTTCAGTGTTCCCCACAACCCCGGGGAGATGGAGATTCAAAGGAGGATGCCAATATTCTATGGGACCGCTGCCCCCCGCGTTACAAACCAAAACAGGTGTCAATCCATAGATCTTGATGAGTAGATCAAAGTTGTCAATGGGCACAAATCTGTCAAAGAAATGCGATCATTGAGTTTTAGGTCATCAAAGTTCAAAACTTCTGTTGCTCGAATTCTTTTGCAACGTTTGTTAATCCTTTAATGCATGTTTTTTTTATTTTTCGGCGAAAAAAATCTGTTAGGTTTCACTCACATCCTAGATCAATTGAAAAACTTTTTTTTTAAATCAAATTTGTAAGCAGTAGGCCCGAAAATGTTATTGTTGCTCATTTGCTACTAACAGCATTTTCAGCTTTCTAACCCACGCTGCATGGACGCTAGAGAGCTCAGTCGGTCTGTCAACATTCGTGCATACCTCAGCACAAAAGAAAATGTAAGAATACGGACGAGCCTGGACCCTGGATTAACGTGAAGTTTAAGAAAATTAAATTTAAAAGAGTCAAAACGTCAATCTGCCATACGACGAAGCCAGATTGTTTTCGGTTGATTGCTACTAGGAGTGTATGGCACCTAGCGACCGCATAGTTGCTAGGTATCAGGACCGGACTCCCTGGTAGCACATAACATTGAAACAGCATTTTAATTTGTACATTTGTAAGCGTTGCAAAAGAATTAGATCGACGGAAATGTTGAACTTTGATGACCTATAACTCAATGATTGCACTCTGACAGATTTGTGCCCATTGACAACTTTGATCTACTCATCAATATTTATCGATTGACACCTGTTTTGGTTTGTAACGTGGGGGGCGGTTTTTGGCATCCTCCTTTGCTAGAGCTATTCTGTGTTGAGAGAGGAAGAAACATTCCTAATTTCGTTCCTGTTGATGCTCTCAGAGAGGAATACAAGGAGGTTGAATTTTGCTGCGGGAGGGGGTTGAAGGAAGGTTGCAAAGGAACCGTATGTTACGAAAATGCACATGTGTTTATAATTCACCACCATCACGGTCCGTCACCTAATTCCTTCCCGTCCCGTTCCGCCTTCCTAATTTTTCAGGCGCATTGTATTTCTTCGTATGAGTACTGATCCAGGCGTGAACTCTGAACTCGTAGTTGAACGTCGTCCTTGGACGACCGATCCACCGTTACAGAAGGTCGAGCTCTCGTGTACAGTAAGAAATCAAGACTTGTTTATCTCCGGTAGTGAAAATATTAAAACATATATCTCAGCGCATGTGAATGTTGAAGTTAATTAATGAACTTAAATTACAGGGTGAGTCAAAAGTCACTGAACGACTTTGAGCAGCTATAGCTCGGCAAGGAAGTAATTAATTTGCAAGCAGTTTTTTGCGAAAGAAAGGGTGTACTCTAATTGACCAAGTAATATGGAAGTTTGCATGAAATACTAATAAGAAATGGAATGAGTCTGCACAAAACGAAAAGCAAATTTTCTCAGCATAAAACAGATATTTAGGGTACAACCGAACTTGTTTGAGGTTATTTTCTGTTATTTTTGCTGCTCCAAACGGTTGTCTGATAATGTCCGATGGTTGCTGTCGTTCGTTTGCTCTCTATCTGTGAAGGAAACCTTTCTGAAGTGAAGTGAAGTGAAGTGAAGTGCCGTTTTGCCTTAAAAACAGGTGGATAGGCCAGCGCGGGCCTATCGAGTGGCCACCCGGGTCGCCGGACCTGACTCCACTTGACTTTTGGCTGTGGTGTTTCATTTAAGACCAGGTATATGCCAAAAATCCACGCTTGACCAATCAACTGAAGCAACGCATCACCGAGAAGATTGCTGTAGTTGACCTCAACATGTGTATTACCGTCTGCCATTCGGTGCTCGGCTCCGCCGAGCGATCGAGCTTGATGATGCTCGATATAATGGCCAGTAATTAGTCATTTTTACGCCAAGGCTATAAATATCCGTTTTATTCAAAGTTGCATTTATGTTACTTAGCGCACAATATTTCCTATCCAAAGAAACCGTTTGCAAATGCATGCCTTCCTTGCCGAGTTATAGCTGTTCCTAGTCGTTCAGTGACTTTTGACTCACCCTGTACATGCAACTGCATGGTTATAAGCTCAGAACCTGAAGCCACGTAAAAGTTCGAAAAATCGATAAATAAAAAAAGCTTACTTTTCACTGGTACTTCACAGCAGATCATGAAAGCTTCGAAAGAATATATCCTAATTAGCTAACAAGCCACGATGTGCGATGATGATTGATTCTACAAATTAAATGCCTGTGCTTGGCAGCCCTGAGCGTATATTGCACTGACGTTCCCAGGTGAGCAATGGATTCGCTGGCACCGAACTCGAGACGGTAAGGGAAGTCTGAGTAGTTTTCTCGGTTTCGAGATGGCAACGGTATTTTTCCAAGTCTGATCCCATCTTGCCGTGGGGTAAAAGGAGTTCGACATGACTCGGGACTCATTGAGATTGCATGAAGAGATTTTGAAGCAGTGTTGGGGCTGCCCTCGAACAATCATATTTCAGACGTTGAGACTGATGCACGCTGATTTTCCGCTCGGTAAGATTAACGGCGTACGAAGGATTTTTAGGAAGGGGGGGGGGGGGCTCTCTACTAGTTCATTTTTAGTTTAAATAATAAAAAAAACTATTTATTCGCTTTTGAAATTACTTTGTCCCGTCCCGTGACTGAAGTAAGTCCCGCCGTGGAACATCCCGTCCCATGGAGCGCTTTAATGCCATGTCATTGCCAATAGGCACCGTTGACGCGAAAAAAAAGTTCTATATTCTTGAAGATGCCATTACTGTGGCACGCGCCATGATGTCCAGTTTCACATATACTGTAGTTCCTTTGCGACGTTTCGAGTCCGGCAATCCAGCCTATCAACAGATTACAGAACAGGCAACAGCTTATTAAGCTGGACGAATTTCACTGTATTATCTAGAGCAGGCTCTTTACTGCCCTGGGGCCCATGGGCGGCTCGTGATATTCAGCAGCAGTGTATTCTTAATGGAGGTAGGGTAGGTCCGGGCCTATCCTGCCTCCATTGACGATCCACTAATGCTGAATATCACGAGCCGCCACTGCTGGGGCCGTATTCTATTAAAATCCTAAACTTAGTTAAAGCAAATCGCTCAACCTCGGCCATGCATTTGAATGGGGCAAATACCAGCTAAGCAACTTGCTTAGAGGAAAATCGCACTTAAGAACGCAATAGAATACGGCCCCAGCTCTGTTCTGCTCATCAGTGGCTCCTCTGGAAAACTGATGAATCAAAGCACATTGCATTACATATTTATTGTGTAGTTTGGAGTACTTCCTATATTCATTTATTGACTGGTGGAGGTAATCATACTTGAAGACAACAGCATAGCAATGCAGTGCAGTGCAACAAGATGAATGTGATCATCAGTCCTCTTCAGGATTCTTGCCCTTGACTCATTCCCAGCCGAGGTGGAAACCTCGAGTCTGTCGACGAAGCCATTGCCGGAGGGGTTGGAAATATCGTAGCAAAGGTGCAGCCGAGATCTCCCTCTCACCTGTCAAGGACTCCAGGATATCTGGAAGGGCTCTCGAACGGCCCTTCCCCAGCGAGTCCCTGTTTCAAGAGAGGACGAATTCTGCATACCAATTGTCATCGCATCATTGCTGTAAAAGGATGAATCTTAGCTTGGGGGAAAAAAATCAGACTGCAAGTAGGATCTCAACCTATGTTCGTTCTTGAGAGATTTGCCAAACAAATGAGAGATGGAGCATTCGAAAAACCTTTCTTATTTGAAGATATTGACATCTGGATCATCCTCCAATCCATAAAGAAGGTGCTTTTGAACTTTTGGTGTGCATGTGGGAGGGGGAATCATAAGAAAGAAGACAACATCCAAGATAGAATTTGCTTTTGAACCAAATCTGTTTATACCTGATGATCTCAAATATTCTGGTTTTGACCGCCTCAGTCGAAGAACGGATTTGCATTGACTTTTCGATGGCAGTCGTGAGAGCTAAACTCTTGAGAAAAGGATGAAGAGCAGAAGCTCGGTGTTGGGGCATGAAAAGAAATGAAGTAAATATACAGGTAGCAGTGCAGTCGTATTGAAGTTAGAGAAAAGCGGTGCCAAAATTATCTGGGTTATTGATGTCAAATATATGAAGCGTGTCTGAAATCTATCGAGAAATAAGAGGCGAATGGATGGTGTGTCTCTCCCAAGTGGAGAAGAATATTCCACGAAGGACAGACAATGGTTTCGTACATATTGTGTCGCAGTGGTGAAGGTACCTGCCATACTCAAGAAAAGAAAAGTAGGGAAACCAACGAAACTCGAACTCTCCAGGAATGTGCAACTTAATTCGAACGCTTAGGCTAAAGGTATCGGCTACTTGTTGGACTTGGTCTGTTGTGATTGAATTAATCTCCCAGTAGTTGCCCTGTTTTTGAAACCATGCCGTAGTACTAATTTCCTGAGATTTCTATTATGAGAGTTAATACGAGCATGAAATCTGAGCGCTCTCAGATATTGGATATGGAGCAATCGTGTTTCAGTGGTAGGGTACCTCCATGAAAATTGTTCTATAGAACTACTGTAGGGATCGAAGCCCAATTTAGTGTATGAGTTTCTTCGGGAATATGTTAATGGTAGGAAAATATCCCCGCAGTTCGGACTGTTAATCTCGTAAGACATAGACCTGAACGCATGTTCGGTTTGACGTTGCAAATTAACAGGTTGACGCGAGAGTCGAATAGTACTGTGACGGTTTTGGGAGGGGACTCGGTCGAGTAGTCTTTTCCGCCGGATAGCAGAATCCGGGGGTCAGTGCTACTGTGAGCGAGTCAGCGGTCCGCAGGCCGCGAGGGAGTCACACGGGTAGGACTAGCCGTATTGTAGGATATGAGTGGCGTCGGGGTGATCCCACAAAAATCTCTTTCAGGTCGATGCACAGCGTAAGCAATTTTTAATGTCCAATCCATGGACCAAGAATGTTGGTTCAACCTAGAGACAAAGTCACGCTAACATGTCGCTTCAGGCCACGCAGGGCTATCCGCAACACCGCGATGCCAGGAACCCAGGCGTGATTACAAAGTGCACACGTTAGAAGTTACCACCCTCTGACAGAGATTATACTCCCTAGTCAGGCAGTGACAGTACCCCAAACTTCCCCAGGAGATCAGGGGGCTAGGAACGAGAGGTCGCGATCGCGATAAGAACGGGGGTCGAGCACAAGGGGACTGGAAGGTATTTGGACCTTGCTGCCTTGGTTTAGCCGACGCGGTTCGGAGCGAGTGAACCATGGAGTAGAGAGTATAACTAGAGGCGACACTCCGAGGGGTAGTGGAGGGACGAAATGTTAGAGACATCTGGTTGCTTGTTATCAACGGCTCGTTGACCTGCCAATCTCTCATTACATGATCTCACCTGAGTTTCTTCCCGACGATTTTGTTGCCGTAGATACTGCACAGATGCAAGGGAGAGGAAGGATCCTTCTCTTTGCAGAAAGCTTCATGCAGTTGAAAGCTTAGCAGCCTCGCCAGGAAATATCTGAGAGACAGGAGATGAAAGAAATGAGATAGGAATCAAATATATACGAAGTGACGGTTCAGGGAGACAGACGGCCAATAAGGGCTGTTCAAGAGAAGATGATGCTTGGAGGCGGGATCGAAGTGTGAGGCCCCACGGCGAGGTTCTGGTGGAGACAGGCCTTGATATCGACGGACCAGCTGCCACCAGTCATCATTGAGGGTGTCTTCATCGCCGTTGGTATCTGCTTCATTGCTCACATACCACCGCCATTCATCCACGACGTAGGAGAATGCGAGGAAAGGCAATGTCCTGAGTGCTTCTCCTAAAAGCGACCCTAGGCCCTCCACCTCCTCCTTCTTACCTGAGATATTGCTTAGCATAAGTACTGAGTGGCCAACAGAGATCTTTGTCAGGGTAGTTTTGCGATGCAGACGGGATCACATGTAGAATTTTTTACTCTTTTCGAAAGATGGTAAATATTAGCTAGGCATATGGGAACCCACCCTTTGCCTAAAAAAAAAAAATCCCATCGCAGGGAAAGTCTTAATATTGCATATGGATTCAAAATAACTTTGCAATTTTCCAGCCAAAATATATTTTCTATCGTGGCTGACATTACATTTTAAAAGTATTTTCTTTTACTAATTCATGTAATATTGGTTAAATTCCTCCCACAATTCACCGAAAAGACTCTGCACTAAAACAGCTTTAATACGACCTAAAAAGAAAGAACTGATGGCCTGAAAAGCCTTAAAACTTCAGGAAGATTTTGATCAGCTCCTGAATGCGCAACCGCAACATCCAAGAAAGCAAAACCAGTTGTAGCCAGCGACCACGCCTTTGAATCGAAGTTACTTTTCCGGACTTAACGTTTGGTGGAGAAAATATTACTTTTAAAATTTGGTAACGATCAGGAGGAGGCCCACATGCTGTGCCACCACGTACAGCAGATTGATAATGCACTGCAAGTCTGTATACACGGTATACAGGCTTACTTCGACGTGATGGGATTCCCCAGAATCCTCGGTTTTTCAGAGATAGGAAGAGACTATCTCCGATGGCCTCGTGTAAGATCACATTCCCTCTCCGAAAGAGGACCGGCTGATGAGAATAGGCCATGAAATAGGCAATGTGCCCCATCTCGTGCACAGCCGTTCTCAGTCCCTCCTCGTTCCTCTCCGTGCAATACTTGATCCTGGAGACGGAACGATACGAAGAGATGAGATTCTGTACTGCAACGAGGGAACGGATCGGTACGGAGCGACGACCTGAAGTCCTGTCCTTGCGGATCCATCATGTCGAATGCCATCCCGTGGCACGATGCTTTGTTCGGTGGCGATTGCAGAACGGAAGAACGCCAAAACGTGTCGGTCATACGTGGGAAACCGAGAGATTCCAGGAATCCTTCGATGAGTTTATACATCCCCACGACGGTGATGTTTCGATCCCAAATCGCCCGCGTCAGGTTGAGCGGTCCTCGGACGGCGATGATCCCCGACCAGTCTTGTCCCCACAGATTTCCTATGATGAGCAATTCGTGTACATTTCATATAGTTGGGGTCCCCTTTCCATGCAGTTAATGACTGTTTGACACCAAAACGAACCGACAGAAATCGAGGGCCTTCGAAAAGCCGATTTCTTCGAATAATATCGCAATGCAAATATGGAAGTTAACATGGTGCAGCGATTCCCCTTTTTTGTCAGATAACCTACCTTTTAGATTACTTTCGGATAAGGAAAACTTTAGGAAACCCTGAAACTCGAACCATCACCTGTCTTGCCCGTGGATAGATACAGTGAATCCATTCCTTATTTTCCTGATCATTCGATATCGAAGCTGTCTTCCTTCCCATTCAAACGAGTTGTGTGAAAGTAAGTCCGTTATACGAGAAGATAATAAGATTTAGGTTAGAAATACACTGGCTTTCTTTTTTAACTTGAACCGGAGAAATGGGAGATATGAAGCCAGATTCTTTTTTCTTTCGTTTCTCATACATAAATTGAAAATGTGGACGTTGAAGACGGAGTTCTTGCTTCATCGTCGACAAAAACTCTACAGAGTTATCAGAAGTCCTGCCCACTTTTTCAACGTTAACAACTTCTGAACGCTTGATCTCATGGAGATGCGGTTTTCACCATTCGAAAGGCAAGACAGTTCTAAATTGGAAGGATTTTTGCATTATTTTTCCAATAGAAATGAAATCCCTGTTCTTGGGTCATATAAATGCATCGGCACCGAAGACGTGCGTGCAGCACTGTGTAATTTTCTGTTCGACTGTCAGAGGATGTCCAGATCGGAGAAGGTCTGCTACGTTTCCTGTCCTGTCAAAATTTGAGGCGATACGGGCAAACAACTTGCGGCTGACGGTTTCTCCGATCAATTTCTTCCTCAATTGTCGAGCGGTTTCCGTCGCATTTGGAGTAAAACCGAACTTTTGCACCTCGCTTATGGGTCAATTGTTTATCGGCCATTTTCCTCAATCCTCCATGAATTGGAATTGATCACAGCCAAGGCACAATAACTCTCATACTCGAACAGACAATAGGATGCGGTGCCGCAAGGGTGCCAATGCCATTGTATAACCCCCCGAATAGGTATCCGAATGATACCATTAGCAAAATAATGCGAAAATCCTTCATTCGATACAGAATTGTCTAGTCTTCCGAAAGGTTAAAGCAGCATCTGGATGAGATCAAGCGTTGAGAAGTTTTTCACATTCAAAAGGTGGGCAATACTTTTGACTCGCCCCGTATAGACCACTCCTATGCTTAATTTCAAACACTTGTATATTACTGGGTGAATGTTGATTCAAAGAAGGGTTTATGATGGAGATACGTGTTGGGCACGTGACCTTCGTTGCATGTTGGTGGGGCAAGACCTGGAGAAGGTACAGGGCAATTGAAGTTGCGCGAAGGACACGAGATTCAAAGCATTCACAAGAATCTTCGCGAAATAAGCCCAAATTTCAATTTACGGTTATGTTGATCACGTTTGCAAGAGGCCTCTGCTATGACTGGGTATAATTTACGTGTGGTAAAGTGCAGAATAACAATTGCCAGTGAGAATCTCTTCGGGACAGTTACCTGGAAACATGTGAAATGGCCAAGGTAATTTAGCTTATGTCTATGCATTTCATGTCCGATCGTTACGTTAGTCGTGCTGAAAATAAGAATTAAAACAGCCTCGTGGTCGAGTGAAGCGTTTACAGATGCTTACCTGTACGCGTGTCGAAATTTGACAAAAAGTTCATGATTACTGACCTGCATGGCATTTGAGAAACAGTGGTTGCTGTCGTGAAACGACTCGTTTTTTCATCGAAGCTTCGAAGCGATATGTGACACGTTGAGGAGCCGGAAGGAGTTTCAGTGGTTATCGGTTCTTTTTTTTGCATTTACAAAATTAATAAAATATGGAGTCGTTTGATCGCAGTGATTTAGTAGTACTAGCGGATGGATAGAAAGACTGACGAGTGAAGGAAACATCGATTGTTCCGTTCGAGTCCATCCCAGTTATTCGAGAGAGATTTTCTTCGACGAATGCATGAAGGAGCCGATAGAAGGGCAAAACCTGCCGATACAAGGCCTGGATCTTCTCTCTCGCGTCCCCGATCTCCAACTGCGACAACTGCGATTCCATCAGGTTCTCGTACCCTGAAAAGAGAGCGGAAGCCTCGTCTGCGATTCCACCAGCGCATCGTGCCGTCAGAGATTCCATCGAAAAACGTTTTACGAGATCTCTCGCGTATCCGATTTGCGAAGTCGCAGGATTTCTCAACGATTTCGTTTCGGTAGAGTCGACCTCGGTTTTACGTTTGCATTCGTTGGAAGCGATGCGAATCGCGCCTACTCTTCGCGAATCGTAAGGAAGTCTGCGGGGTGGAACTGCCACTGGAAAGGGTCGTTTCGCACCGGCGGCATCGCTCATCGCGGCATGTTTCCGCGTTCGTGCGGGTTTATGTTACGAAAACTGCGTCTTCGTGCGGACCGAAAAAGATGGCCATCGAAACGAGACCTCGTTTCTGCTTTTCGAAAAGTTCCAAAAGATCGAGGGGGGAGCGGGCGTGGAAGTGTAACTCACGATGCACGTGCGCTTCCCACGACGATCGCTCGAGACCTCACCTGGATGCGGATACGGTGCGTATTTCTCCCCTACTCGCAACCGTGAAATTCGTGCAGGATGTTACGTTTTAGCAGCATTAACAAAAATTTGGGATTCTCGTCCGATCCTCGTTTTTCACGTCTCTCGGGAGGCATTACTTTCACTAATCGTTTACGACGCAAGAAAAGAGGGAGAGTGTGAGGTACGAAAGGCACGAGAAGCAGGAAAGAGCGGCAGAGCGCACGCGTCATCCCCTTCCCCGATCTCATTAGCACGACTGGCTCCTAACGCCGGATGATTCGTCGTCTGAAAAGCCACGAGAATGTTCTTTACTTCCGACGAATGGTTCCCACGTCACGGTGGCCGATGTCATCGTTCGTTCCGTGCGTCATATCGCATGCCGTCGTATCGTGTGTGCACCAAAATCAAACATTTACGATGGAATTACTTTTGACATCATCGAGTCATGCCGCCGGTGTAAAAGGACCATCGTAGAAAAAGGTCGTTCCGATAGTATACGAACGAGGGCAGCTCACATTGCCGACCGAAGCACCTGCTCGATGACGGTTTACATCGCTGGGTGAAATTCTTTTGTGAAATTAGAGTAATGGCACGGTAGCGAAGTGAGTCGAGGGAAGATTTGAAAACTGATGTAATGAATAACGTCGCCCTCCTCTATTCTTCAGGCATTCCAAAACTTTTCTCTACAGTACATTACCTCAACCTATCAACTCCAAACTTTCCTCGATTTTCCCATACATCATTCCCGCTCCTCATTACATGATTAAACTCCGTTGTAATCGCCTAATAGGCACAACCAAAAGAACTATCCCTCCACCTTTCTTTCAAGTGGAACATTCGACAAGTTTTCCCCATGAATATTGATACCGTGCCATCGAAATTCTAATCGATTTCATGACGCACTGCCTTGATAATTTTCAAAACGTTTGCTAAAGGCAGTTACTCTTGGCGAGTACTCGCTAGCTAGGGCTTACCATTTTCTCTCTTCAAACTGCCAGTCATCTATTTCATGAATGGGGAGTTTGCTTTTTTGAACACCTACGTACAGATGTCGATAAATATGAAATATGCAATATGATGGCTGAGCGCAGAAAGTACAGGGTGGGCCACGAAATGATGAATTTTTTGTTATACGTTGACTCCCAGTAAAGTCAGCTGCATAACCTGTGACTAGGAGCTGCGATAGGATCTGGAAAAATCGTCAAGTGTATGTTTGGACATGAAGGTTAGGGAACATCAAACAATGCAGCAAAAGAATTAAATTGTGTTGATGTACACGGGGACGAAGAGTGTGCCTGTTCCGCAATGACACTTCGATGCTTTTCTAGAGAAAATATGGGCTACAAACAGAAACATTATCCTCCACCTCTTATTATCGTTTTTGTTCTTGCACAGCCCCATCTTGTTCAAATCGATAATAATGATGTATGCTGGTGTTCCTGATTGGAGCCCATCTTATCCCTAAAAAGATTTGAAGTATCTTTGTGAAACAGACACGCGCATCATCTCAGCGTACGTCAGTATAATTTTATTCTTTTGCTGCAATGCCTGATGTCCCTAACCTTCATATCCAAACATACATTTTACAGTTTTTTTTCGGTCCTATTGAAACTCCCAGTCACAGGTTATACAACTGTTTATACTGGGAGACAACATATAGCAAAAACCGTCCCACCCTGTGACCCACCCTGTAAAAGTCCTCATCAGTTACGGTGGATCTTGTCGACATCGTGATGGCAGGCCAACTGTAAAAATGGCCACTTAGTGGCCAAGGAAAGTGGAAACAAATATCTTCGATTGTCTTCAAGTTTTTCCCGAAGGTCCACTAGCCATTACATATTTAATTTATCCCAACCTCTTCAGTCGTGAAGTAGCCATAACCAATCTCCCACAAGTTGACATGGAATCGATGCTCTCACACCTGGCAAGGTAACGAAGGGATGGATTGAGCAATTCCTCTGGTGGAATTGGGTCTCTCAGTATCGTTGTCTTCTGTGTCACCCATGAAGCTACCTTCTCTAAGAGTCTCTGAAAGGTTGCTTCGTTTATTCGAAGAAAGCCAGATACGTGATCGGGGCTAGACTCGCTTAGGTCCGACAGTAAACAATAATTCGCCCAGGGTATATCTTTTCAAGAGCCAGGACATCGTCCAAACCATTACGCCTCACTCCTTTTTCATTCCCCACTGTGAGAGCAGCAGCCACTGTGGCGTTGAACGGCGACTGATACGGACGCATCCCGAACTCATACCAAACGCTTCGCGCTGACCTTTTCAGCTCCCGTCACAGGAGGAGCGCTATTGCATCGAGGTGCCTTTTCATTAGTTCTTGCTAGCGAGTACTCGCCTGAAGTTTGCATTATTCCAAACTCGTAGCAAGTGCTGGCGAGTGAGGTGTTACGCTAAGCGAGTGACTTTAGCGAGTACTCGCCTAGTGTAAGAGAAGCTTCACGAATCCTCTGCCTCTGCGCCGCGGGAGATCGTGTGGAGAAAAAAAATCGATGGAATCTTCGATCACGTTTGTTTGAAGGCCTGGAGATGTCGTACCGTTTCGTCGAGCTGCCGAGTCATGAATTCCAAGGATCCGAACGAAAATTTCCCTTTCGACTGGGCCGAAGGTGTCGTACCAAGATCGCCAAACGCGATTGAGCTCTTCAGGAGAATCCAAGCGCTTGAGGTATCCATTCACGTGAAGGTCTTCGGAAAGACACGACCCATTCTCCATGCAGATTCGTCTCTCCGATGTCAGCCCTTCGACGGCTCCGATCAGCTCCTTCAACTCTCTCAAGAGCATCCCAGGAAGCACGCACGTTATATCGAAGCCCTTCAATCTAAGAATCTCATTGTAATATTTAGGATTCACGAGAGTAGGAACGAAGTCCCGGTATTAATCCTGCATCGAAATTCCCATTCCTCGTCGGATCGAGGAGCCGTACCACTCAGAAAACGAAGAATTCGTTTAGTTTTAACTTAATATTTGTATACAACATTAAACAGCTTTCTGCTGAAGAGTTTCTCTAATTTGTTACCAGGACGAGTTCTAGCGTCCCATTTTGCCATATTTTAGAATCGGAGCTTCACGAACTCCAGCCGTGCACGTAAGCGCTCTTACCGATGTTCATCGAAGCCGAAGTCGAAGCCAGCAGACATGAGATGGAGCATTCGTTTCTCATCGTTCGTGAGATCCAACGTCTTGTAGTCTCGAAGTAAGAGCCGTGCGGATTTTTGGAACCATCGAAGCAGGAAGGCTCGCGAAAAGGACGTATGGGTCGTGAATCGCTCGCCATCGGAACGAGGATCGTCCTGCTGGAATCCCATCGCTCTCCACTTCTCCAGCTGCTCTTCTCGATTTGCTTTCCCCTCGGCATAATTATAGAACTCCAAATATTCCTTGAATGGAATACCTGCATGGTAAGCAGCAAGACTTTCAGGAAATCCCTTCATGCTTCGTTCTAAGCGATACCGTTTTTCGAGACCATCACTCGTCTCGGAGATCGGATCGGCCTGGGAATGTAACCGAACTCTTCCGAGAGTCTCTTTTTCAAGCTCAAGCGGAGCCTTCGAATGCTCATTCGAGTGTTCGAGGAACACTTTGAGTGAGAACACTTTGGAGGAGCATTCTTCCTTCGTGACATATACGTTCTATAAAGAAATCTGAGGAAAGTCATTTGATTCGAGATTTCAGAGGATCAGATGAGAAAATTTGCATAGCATCCCAGAAATACTACTGGCTCATTTGAGGATATTCTATGAAAGAGGACACGTCCTGCAATGAGCTAAAAAATACTCATCGTCAGAGAAAAGCAACACGGAGAAAGAGTGGAACTATTTAAACTAGATGGAAAGTCTTGGCAAACCAGAGTTAAAGATATAACATTTCAATTTATGAATTATATTTTACTCTTGCGCATACCCACACAAGCTTACACCTCATCTTTCCTCAGTGCCAAAAAATATCCCAGAAAAATCCGAAAACATTCAGTGAGCGTTGGAATTTTTTCCCAACTCGAGAATCTGCAGGTGATAGGTGCATTTGCCAACGGGTAAAATTGTTTTACTCTTCGAGAAAAACAAACTAAACCTGATTCAGGTGCAGATATGTCGGTACATAAATAGCGTATTTATTTATTTAATGGTTGAGAGATTCCGAGAATCCCAGGCCCATGCTCAATGTTTGGTCCGTGGACTGATGCTAGAGCATTCTAGTCTCTCGGGTACTACTGTAGTTCTAGGAAACATGCTAAACCCTCGAATGTTAATTGTCATGGCTATAATCTTTGTCGAAAACCTATTAATACTTTAAAAAGTTTTCGTTTTCTAGTTATCCTGAAGTAGAATAGCGACATCGTCTGGAAACAAAGCCACTAAATTAAACTCTTAAGATTCTCTCGACCCTAGCGTCTTCAGTCTTTCTCTGATTCATTCGAATTCCTGCAGAGGTTAAACGCTCATATGTGATTCCTGTCACGATTAGCGAATCCAGAGTTCTTACTTTCGAGAGGGCAAGAAACGACCGACCAGTCTAATGCTCTTTGGCGCTAATATAGATCTCTGTCTTCTCCACAGTCAACCCAAGTGACTTGTGCTACTCAAACTCAACTCATACTACCCAAACTAGAATAAGTTACAACTCAGTTCTCGACATTACTCGTCCACCTTGGTACCAATTAAGTGCGAGCGTCCTCCTGTTCCATTCGCATTTTCTTCAAATTGTGGGATTCTGCTAGACGCCGCCTTTGTACCATGGCTTTCCATGCCAGCTCCCTTTTTTTCTTCTCTTGGTGTTGGCACCACGAACCTGAGAAGGACTTTTAGCGCCTGGGGCTCAATATATCTGATAGTAATTCCAAACTGAAGCCCAAGATTTTGCAACCACGTACGTTACGGGTGCCTACATCATCATGGTACCGCGGACCTTATAGGCCGAAAAATCTGTTAAGGAAGGAAATACGATTGATTAATTTTTTGGCGAAAAACCACCATCACAAGGAGTACTGTAGAGTCCTTTTTTTTTAATTATTATCTCCACGAAGCTCATGCGGAATCTTACTCGAATAGTTGAAGCACTCACCGGGGATGACTCACGAAGACGACGACTCATTCGTCATCCCTATTATCTTGTGGAAACCTTGTTAGTAAATGCCAGATGGCAGGACCGCAGCTCAATCATTCCATAACCCATAATTTTACCTAAAACGCTTGACCTTTTGCACCGATCGGATGGAGCCCACGGACATTTTAATTTTCCTAATCGATGTCTGTTCGACGGCATCCATGATGTCAGAAGCCATGATGGGCAAATTTAATCTCCCATTGCAAAATTCGTTTTTCGCGAAAATAAGAAAAAAGGTACTTAGGATCAAGTTTTGTCTCATGAAAAGGGCACACCCTTGGATGCTAAGGAATCAATTTAAAGAATTTCAGCGTTCTATATTCAAAGATTTGAATGCCAGAGCGCTAACAGACATGCAACCATACGACGAAATGCAATTTTCTTTAGTAGTCAATGCTTTTTTCTCGCAGGTGTTATATATTGAACCTTCATTCGTTAAGCCTTCAGCTTACCTCACTCCGCCTTGAGTTAAATCCGGCAGTAAAATTCTTAATGGTAGGTGACAAAATGCAAAAGTGTTTTAAGATTGTACGACGAGGCGTAATGGGAAAACGGGGACGATAACTGCTGACACATGGATAGTCATTGGGCTCACGCACAGTAATTCGCGTGTCTATTTCTTCCACTTGCAGCAGTTCATGTTTATTCAATCCGCTGGCAAAACACGCTTGGATGACGCCGATGGCTTTTCCGTTACTTCAAGACTCATAATCATACATGTCAATTCCCACTCTCGAAGACAAAAAGTCTCCCCCTTCCCCATCCCCCTTCCCCATCCTCCTTCCCTCTTCCCTCGTCCTCCCCTCCTCCAATCGTCGGTTCGGCGAGTTTCCCCCTTGGGATTGCTTCCTATCTCGACATTTTATCGATTTTATATCGCACTATTGCCTGTTCCTTTCATAAACTTAGCGAAACTCTTTCCTGCTCTAACATTTTTTTTTGCTAATGTATACATTCTACGAAATTTTGCGCACAGATGTTCGTTCTTCGTCCTGTCAAACACTTCACATCGAGAAAAACGATTCTTTATGGCATCCCGTCACGGAGATGAAACTCGCAGTTTATAAATGTACAGGATAACATACCTAAACAAAATCAATAACAGAAATGACTGGGATACGTCCATTTCATACAACACGAGCTACTTGAAAAGTGCTGGTAGAATCTAATCGTCTGGAATTGAATTCGTAGTATTACCTCTGTTCATTTTGAGGATGGAGACGTGGAAGAAGAAGGGGAGGAAAAGCCAGGGGAAAACACGCAGCACCATCCTGGATTCTTGTCTCATGTCTGGTAATCTCGCGGGACGAAACTCATAATCCTGTTTCCCCCCGCCCATAAATTCCCTTCTCCTTTGAGCAAACATAGCCGAACGATCGGTTTTCGCATGGCTAGAAGGTGCTTATACGACGGCCATCCGGGGATGCGACGGCAAAAGCAGCGCAAAAATGGGCAAAAAAAAGCTCGGTCTCGTCTCGCCACCGTCACCATTTCGCGATTTCATTCCTTTAGAGTCCGGTGGTCGAGTGGCTTGGACTTCCGACCCGAACCTGGAAGGCAGGTAATGGAGTCCGAGCAGCAGGGAATCGAGTGGGAAACAATGAGGAACGGAGTCAGAGGGGCGAAGGATGAAGTCTGGGCAGCGGCCGACATGCGACTCATCTGCACTCCGGAGAGTACACTTCCTAGAGTTCAGGTAATACGCACGCCACACTTCCGTGCGACATCTAAAGAGAGGGTTTGATACACTTTAAAACCCACCCTAAGGCCCGAATGCTGAAACCTCCTTTAGGTTAACGGTCCTTTAAGAGAACATGGATTCCTGTGGGAGAAAAAGAGACCCTTAGCTTAACTAGGGATGTATTAGAATTTTTCGATATTCCTAAAATACGATATTTTGTCTTCCGATATTCGATAACCGATAACCAAAAGCCTTTAAGTGAAGCTTTCAAACAAGAATCCAAGAAAAGAAAAAGAGGGGAAGAAATCAATTTTTTTTTTTCCTTCAGGTTTATTGCTTCCTACAAACAATTCTACAACACTGGAGGATGTAGTTTCACTTAGTACTCAAAGTTGAAGAATTTCAAGTTGCTTCATATAAAGAGAAGCATATTTGCATTTTCCGGAGAGAGACGCTTTCGCTGGTCAGTGTACACCTGAAAAGTCTCTCACTGGCAACACTGGAAGCTGGAATGCTGAGATACTGCTTGACAAGCTGGCTCAGTCTTGGATACTGAGGCCCTTTGTCTCTCCAGAATGTGAAGATGGATGATGTACTATGGAGCCTGCCCTCAGTCAGGTCATGGCAAAGGTCTAAGCAATCTTAGGCAGTTTAATTTTTTCCCATCGGGGGCCGATGTGGATATGTAGGCCTAAGCATACTGATAAAAACTTATTCATTCCTCTTTCTTATGTCTCTGTAAACAAGTTAGGTTAGAATCTTGACCAATGTCCGATGTCATACCGCGACTTCTGCTCACGCAAACGGAACGTTTACGAGTCATCACTTCAGCCAAGCCCAATCTTTTTATGACTGTGGCTGAGATTCATCCTTTGACACCGTACATCATCTTGGCGTACTTTTCTAATACTCTTTTCGTGAGTAGTAATATAAGCCTAGACACAGGTCTAACATTAGCCCAACAACTAAAAGGCGTTCATTGGTTCTTGTTCGTTCTGTGAACAAAACCCAGAAGACGCACACCATTGTTGCTTTCCCACCTCAACCTCATACACTCCTAAAAAAGTCAGAGCGTTTAGGGAGTAAAAAGTTAGCGCTATGTGAGCTATTTCAAATGTACTCTCTTATTGCTCACCAAATGCTCCCTCATCACTCGTATTGAAGTGAACACCTTGAAGTTCTAGACGGAGGTAAGGGTCTCGCTTTTCTCACTGTACACAAATGTTCCCTTCCCTCTTTCCCTGGAATCGTTCCTCGCAGGATTGTTTAGTACCTCGCCATATCGCCTAGTCTCATTATAGGAATCAATAAACACGGACACTTTATCATTTGTTATCCACATATTCAAGACAGATTCGTAGAGCCCAGGCCATAAACAAGCTCATATTCCTGATGAGAACCCTTTTAAAACTCGTAAGGGTATAATCCGCCGAGGAGAACTAGTAATGCAAAATTCGTGAACTCTATTCCATTATTTCTTCAACTTGGGAGAATGAGGAAATGAAGGACTGATCGCGGACACTTCATGGAACAGTAATGAGATGGTCTATCCTCTGACATAGAGATAGGTCAACGCCTGTACTGTTTATGTTTCCTATCTCTATCTATCCTTTGGACCTCAAGTCCTTGAGGTCTAAAAACAACAAAAAAACAACATAAAAACAACAAAAGCGAGAGCGAAAGGAACACTATATATGAGGATTTGCGTATTTGCATGACATCCCTGTCTCCTTCTGAGGGGAGCGTTTTTACTCACAGATAGCAATTTTATTCCCTTTTTTTTCTTTTAAATCGCTCTTTTTCTAAGAGTGTACCCGCTACCTTCCTCCCGCCGCCCGCTTCTGTCAAATCCCTTGCTTCTCATTCCGCAATTGTGCATGCTTGTCCATTTGGGCGAGAACCGGCGTTTCGAAACGCCGTTCAGCTTTTAATTATCAACAGCTTCTGTTTCACTCCCCAACCCTTGGAGGAGACATGTTCGACGTTTCGTCAGCCGATAAGATCATATCCAGCCTGTCATGACGTAAAAGGGAGAGACGGAACATGGATATGAGACATCCTGCATATCTAACGGCGATTAACCTATGCTTCCATACTCTTTTAGGTGTTAAATCCTCTTGAATCCTCCAATGCTTGCATTGATGTACGATTTGTGTGCGAATCGGCATTTTGGTAGCACTTTCGTCCCCAAGGTTTTTTTCCTGTCAAGTCAAGTCTTGCCTTTCATTCCGTACTTTGTACAAAAACGATCTTTCGTACAGAAACGCAGCAGAACGTGTTTTTTCAAACGTTTCACTTGTGGAGGAGAACGTGTTTCTTTAAACGAAAGGACGCACTGTGCTTTCTCAGCTCCCGTGAAATCCGCCATTTTTGCTTTCTTGACTTCAGCGCCACCAACGGAATGAATGTGAACTTGGTATCTATGAGACACAAAACTTAGTGTTTCTGCATATTTTGGTTTTCGTTTCACCTTTCTAAGATTATTCGTTTCGAAGTAATACGACTCGCAAAGTGTATCCATAATTTGTGAACACGCTGTACATCTTATTGATACTTCAGAGGCTTGCATGCGGATAATTTAGGCGGAGCAGAATCCCACTGCTGTCATGTCTGTGACTATAGTGGAATTCTGCTTTGTTTTATGACAAGTGGATTCAGGGAAGCGTTTATGACGCCCGATGTTTATAAGGTAGGCCTGTGACTACATAAGCAAAAATATCAACAGAAACATCACTAGATGATGGTGTCAGCAGGTACGTTGCATTTATTTTGAGTGAAACGGACGCTCTTCGTACACTTAGATATCGAATATCGACGAGGCAAAATATCGGAATGCCGATATTTATCTGATCAATATATATCGGCCCTATAACAGATACCGATATAATATCGTTACATCCCTAAGCTTAACCTTTTCAGGGTTGAATTTCTTGCCACCGAAAAAGTTATTTTAAAAAGTTACAGGGATAGAGTACTTTTCAGGCTGGGGGAACAGTGATACCAACTGCAATAATAAAACTCCCAACAAATTCGCAGCATCTGTGGCATCTGAGCAGTTGGGGATCAGTTTTTGACCAATTTAAAATGCATTGAATCAAACGTCCGCATTTGTGTCAGTATCCCTGAAGAGGTTAAAGGCCCCTTGATCTCCCCTTACTGAGGCTTGTGCATTCGGGCTTTAATTGTCTCGTCTAGGACCTAGAAAACCCGTGAGCTACCCCTAAGGACTCCTACAGGTTCGTGGAGGGGGTCAATCGAGTGAGATGCCAAGCATGTAACCCCTTCTTATGTATATCGTAACGCGCCCATTACAACCTGCACGTCTCGCCCCATTTTCTTTTCTTTCTTTTTTTTAATTGGAAAAAATGTCATTCTTCGCATATTTAAAAATTGCACAGTCCCGCATCAGGTTTCCTCATCTGCTTGCGTCATTTGAATCCTTTGTGCAGCGAGTGCATGTGGATGTTCCCCAGACGATTGGAGGAAAGGGGGAAGGGTGCTACAGCTGGACTCTTCCCCTCTCAAGTATTGCAGGCCACTATGTACCATTATGCTATCCCCATCTCCATCTTCCACTATCGATCTGGAATCATCTCCTCCCTGCTTCTTTTTGGTAGGTTTCAATTCCAGTCTCAGTTTTGCCGGTTCAGTAGAGCATCGATTTTCCGAACGTCTATCATCAGAACGTTCAACCATCCGAACGAAGAAAAAAACTAGCACTTGCCCATGTACAGATCTGCCATTTTAAAGGGACTTCCCACAATACCATTGGCATTATAAAAATCACAATACAAACGGGTGCTACAACTCAGTTGTCATCATTGTCAGATTTCATTGGTTCTCAAGATGTGGTAGGGTAGAGATATGGCCCGCACATAATGTTTAACGTTATCATGCACATAATAGGTTGCTATGAACAGTGGCGTAGCGAGGAGGGGCTGGGGGAGGGGAGGATTCAGTCCCCTCAACTCTGGTCGGAATGCGTCCGCCAACTCCCTCCCTCCCCCCACCCCGACGAGGAGAAGTAAGCCCCCCAACGTTCCGCTTAGCCCCCCCATTGACGAAAACCTGGCTACGCCACTGGCTATGAAAAATACCGAAAGATTGAATCCTTTAAAAATCAAATTTTTAGCAAGCAGCAACCACAACGATGTAAATGAAGAGAAAATTTGAGCCCCACAAAACCCCTCAAAATGGAAATATGTATACCTTTCAATATGGATATTGAAATAAATTATCACATAACCTCGAATTTGAATAACTATTTTATTCGTGGAACCCATTTTCTCAACATTTTCTCACATCGGTCACCTCGCATTTCCTCTGGAAACCAAGTGTTGCTTCTCCATGGACGAACATAAGAGCAATACATGTCGTGAGACTCAGCTCCACATCTCCAGCTCTTCCATGACCTGGCTATGAGAGGTCTTCATAGACAACATTCAGAATCTGTCGAATTCAATAAGGTTCTCTTGCGCAAATGTCCAAATACCAAACCTACTCTCTAACGCCGTTCGGACATTGCGCACTCGACGTCGTTATGCGCTTATGAGTACAGTTTCCATGCACGTTACAGAACTTATGTTTGACAGGTTAAAGAAAAAGAAATGTTCAATGTTAAATTCAAGAATTTCGCCATCCTAAAAAAAAAAATAGTTTGCGCAACAAGACGCTGGTCGCTATGGAAAGGAATAGTTGAAATTGCTCGTCAGACACTCAAGTGGTGAAAGTCGATACTAGTGTTTTTGGGCATTCTGGAAACTTACCCATGAAAGTACATGTAAAAATTACGAGGGTCAGTCAACTGGAAACAAGACATGATTTTTTTTTCTCCAAAACGTCTTCGCAACCGTATTTTTTCATGTGCCGTTTTCTTTGTCGGCATGTTCCCTAGGGGCATGCAGAGCTTTTTTTCTCTGTCTGCACTTTTTTACAGCATGAGATTCTTTCAAACATGGCCTCCAAGGTGTTGGTTTGCACCAAGGAAGAGATACGTTCTGTGATCCGTTTCCTTGTTGCTGAAGGCATTAATGGTGATGAAATTCATCAGAGACTCAAAGCTGTGTATGGTGATCACTGCATTGCAAGGAGCAACGTCTACGAGTGGGTGCAGAAGTTTCAAAGTGGAATAACAAGTGTGAAGGATGCTCCGCGCCCGGGCCAAGCGCACTGCGTAGTGACGTCGGAGACCGTAGCACGCGCCGAGGAACTTGTGAAACAGGATCGGCGAATGACACTAGATGAAATCGCTGCCAACCTGGGTATAAGTCATGGCTCTACCCACCATATCGTTCACGAGATGCTGGGATTCAATAAAGTGTGTGCGAGATGGATCCCCCGTCTACTGACGGAAGAGATGAAGAGCCAGCGCGAAACCAGTGCGGTTTCCCCGATGAGCCGTTTCGAAGCTGAAGGAGATGCTTTCCTTTCACGAATTGTGACAGGAGATGAGACATGGGTCCACTACCACACACCAGAGAGCAAACGAGCTAGTATGGAATGGAGGCACAAGACCTCCCCTCGCCCCAAGAAATGCAAGATCGTCGCATCTGCCGGAAAATTGATGCTGACCATTTTTTGGGACATTTCTTGTGACTCACTACCAACCTCGCGGGGTTACCGTAACCAGGGACACGTACTCACAGCTGCTGCGAGATGAACTGAAGCCTGCAGTTCGAACATAACGTCGTGGTCTCCTCAAGAAAGGAGTACTTCTCCACGACGATGCTCGTCCCCACACTGCTAGACAGACTGTAGAAACCATTACAGATCTCGGATTTGAAGTTCTTCCGCATCCGCTATACAGCCCGGACTTTAGCCCCTAGTGATTTTCACCTCTTTGGACCTCTCAAGGAAGCGCTGCGCGGGCGAAAGTTTCAGTCTGACAATGAGGTGCAGGAGGCAGTGCATTCATGGCTGAAAGGGCAACCCAAATCCTTTTTTGCCTCGGGCGTCAGAGCTCCAGTAGGACGTTGGCAAAAATGCATTGATAAGCAGGGGGATTATATAGAAAAATGACGAAATCATCACCTTCAAACAGATATAATAAAAGGCTATTTTAAGCAATGTCCTGTTTTCAGTTGACTGACCCTCGTATATTCCCTAAGCTAAATGTTTGTTAGCCCCTCTTTCCCACCTTTATCATCATCCACTAATTATTTCCTATAACTACATTCCACATTACCACCAAAAAACCGGGTCATTTGCTGCTCCTCTATTGAGACTTCTGCTTCCTTAGATTAATAAGGAGTTCTCCTACGAAGGTGCCTGCTGACAAGATCAACCCGAAGACCCAAATCAAGAAGGCTCCCTGGAGATGATGTAATCTGAAAGTGACTCTCGCTGGAACTTCCTGCTCGTAGTACTTTTCCAACTGCATCTGGGTGTAAGAAAGTTCGAAGGAGATTTTGAACCATCTATCCAGGAGACCGGCTTCTCGGAACCTCTGCAGATATTTGTTCATGGATTCTTTTAGGAGACTCTGCTTTCGGAAAGGCCAAGCCACCTCGACGCAAAGGAAGTAATTGGGGGCGACGCGGAACTTGTCTTTTCCTTGCCTGATCACGATCCCCTTGGCATCGCTTCGTAACTCGATGAATCCCACTTTGTTATTGTGGGATGTGAAGTAAGTGTCCAGGGGTTTGAAGGAGTACCAATCATCGTTCAGCTGGATGTATTCGAGTCGTTCCCTAAACTTGGCGAAATAGGCAGAGGTGTTGAGGACGCGATCCACACCGTCTCCGTAACTCACTTTACCCCAGGTCAGATCGCTAGCAAGGAGGCCTTCTAGGGAATCGATGGTAGGAAGGTAGAGGGGGAGACTAAGAAAAGAGACCAAAGCGGAGTTATATGCGGCCATCAAGACAATGCAGATGAGCGAAAACGAGGCCCAAAATACTCGTGCCGAGTTCCCTTTGATCTTTAGGTCAAAGCTCTCGGCACAGATGACTTGAACAGTCTGCATCCAACAATAAACGAACGTCATCTTCTGGCTTCTCTCCGGAGAGAGATTGTTGAAGAGGAGGAGACAGATAGCTCCGAGGATGCTGGAAACGAAGATGAGAACCCACACGTAAACTTGAAAGGGCAGGATGATGTTCTTCCACGCTGGGATGGGTCCAGCAGGTCTCGTCATAATGGACAGACAATCCTGGCCCACTGCTCGGGTGAAATCCACCAGTGCCGCGTTTTCCTCTGTAACCTGAAGCCCACTCATCGCCAAGTCGACAGTATCCGTCAATACTTCGCCTATCATTCCGATGGGCCTGCCCGAACTGTCGTATTGCACTCCCCAGATCAAGTCGGCAGTTTCTTGGAGAGTGTAAGTAAAATTAAGAAGATGGGACAGTTCGATGGCGGTGCGGAGTTCGTATCCGTCCTCGTTGAATTCTCCGCTGGTATTGCTCTGGATAATCCAGGGAGCGAATTCCAAGATGCCGATGCGATACCTCTTTCCTTGGAAATCCCGCACTTCGTTGTTGAACAGGATCGTGCCAAGGTCCTCGATGTCGTCGACAGAGTGGAATTCCAACAGAAGGCGAAAATCAAAATGAGTGCAGTAGACGCAAGGAGTGTACAATTGGATCGGCATGGGCATCTCCACGAACAAAAATAACCGATTCCAAAGGAACTCGTTCAACTCTTCAATAAAGATCGACTGCAGGTCTTGGAATTGCTCATAGGTCTGAATGAAGATGAGGATGTAATCTGGGATGTACGCTCTCTGGTTTGGTCGTTGACTTAGGGCTTCTGTCACATTTACGCCGTGGAAGATGCATTCATACGAAAGGACAATGATGGTGCAGGACGCGTGAGATTCGTATGGAGACCATTGGGAGCTCATGTCCCACACTTGATAAGGTTCTTGGCCCCAGGCGAACATCTGGTACCCGTGAATGTCTTCCGGACAGAGGACGACTATTGGCTCGCACGTTCTTCCCAGTTCTATCTTGAGTCTCTGCAAGATGTCATATCGGATGTCTGCTGCAGATGCCAGAGCGAAGAGGATGCTCCATGTCACGACTACCGACTTCGAAGGAGACATCAAGTGCGATCCCACCTTCAAAAAAGATCCCATATGGCGTGGTTGGAAGGAGTATTCCTTGATTTAACTTATTTGAATGAAAGGATGATCGATTCAGCGTTATGAACATGTAAAGATCTAATCGTGACAAAATATCTGAGGGGGAAGTCTAAATTTGAGTGGTATATATCAGGATAATGAAGACATCTCAGTTAATGAGTACCTGGCAAACTGAAGTCACTTGTACACTTAGCAACTCTTTGCTGGCGAAGGGTATCACTCGTCTCAAGTAGGCTATCTGTTTTGCTGGTTAGGATATGAAAATTATGGAGCGCCTACCCACGGACATGGACAATTTTTGGGGATGATGGTTGCCCAATTATAGCACAATGGAATATGTATTTTTGACCCTCCGTATCAGATCTAGAGACAAGTTCCGATATTTATATATATGGCATGAATTGACAATGGATCAACCTGAGTATTCAAGTATAAACTTCTTTACTGTCATTACTTGCTTCTGTAACTTTATAGAGGATTGATCATTTTCGGATAGGCGAAAAAAAAATGGATTTTGGAAAAGGAAGGTTTCCCATGGTTCCACGTGACTCAAAGTGAATAAAATACCCGTAAATTATGATTTAATGAGTGATCACATCTATGGTCATATCAAGTGGCGGCTCGTCGGGGTAGGCAAGTTAGGCCGGGCCTAATCTGGACGACTAAAAAAAGAGAGCACCGAGAGATACTGTAAATTTAAGTAATTTTTACTTTATCTTAACGTCTATATGACTACGTTTCGGAATGCCTCCAGCCAGAATAATATTTTGGCTTCCTCGTGAGAGTCAGTAAATTTGGCGAAGTACGGGAAATGAGTAAAGCCATAATAAAAGAGTATAATAAAAGAATGCTGTCTGCTACAGGACTGCTGGGCCTAGGCTTCCCCCCTATCGCAAGTAAGTCGAAGCATGCGCAGTTCCAACCTAGGCCAGCCTCTCCCTGGCCTAACCTGCTCCTATTCGCTGGAAGAGGGATAGAGGAATCAAGGGGGAAAGGACAGTTTCGCAGCGAAGTTAACGGAATGAGACTTAGGCCGGAGGGAAGAGGCCTGAGTGCTACGTTGCCAAATCTATGTAGCATTGCCAGATATTCTTCCACCCCTCCCCCCGTACTCCTTCCACTTCGATGAAATTAGAATACTGCAAATCTAGTTTTTCAGTCTCGTCCACCTGTTTTATCAACACCACGGTTTGCGAAGGTCTTTCATTCCTTCAGATCTCTCTCTTCCAAAACTTTTATTTTCTCCTCCCCCCGGGCTTCTCCGTGGCAGTGATTTATGCAATGGGGTTCGTGTACTACGTATACACGAACATCGCGACATGAACATCGCGACATGAACGTGACATCAGCTATAGCTGATGTCACGTTTCTCTAACCAATTATATAGACAAGCATGACTGTATATATATTTAAATATTGCATTAATATAGTTATATCATACCTTATATATAAATATAAGTCTGAATGTGAGAGGAAAATTTTAAATACTAGAATATACGAACTATTAAGCAAAAACTCATTGACTTGCATACGTTTTCTTTTATAGTACCAGTGATCAAGTGAAGGGTAATGTGAAAGCGATGAAGTCATATTTGTACCGTATTATAGGCTTCGCAAACGAAAAATGATGGAAACGGGAGATATAATTGCCGACTTAGAACTTAGTTTTTATTCAGGAAGCGATGAAAAGAGGCGAGAAATTTTTGAGAACGGAATGCTCACGCCAGATCTCCACATTTTGCAAAAAGACGGGGTGAAAACTTGTGCTTTCCGTAAGGTCTAGTAAGAAAGCTTGAGAAATGGGAGGTTCAGAGAGGGACTGTTCAGAGACAATTGGTCCGGAACAGAACCAATGGCCAATTGATGGAATTAAAATTCATTTTTATTTTTTTATTTTATTTTTAGAAGCTAGTTTCTCGATTAATCGAGAAATTAGCTTTAAAAATATGAATAAGAGTATAACTGACACCTTTAATAAACTTTAAATTAATATTTAAGAAGCAGTTCAGAACAATGATAGTTGCAGGAAAGAAGGGAATAAAAATATCCCACTCCAGAAGCTCACGACTCGACGAATGAAAGGTTGCAATAAGAAGTGATGGTGAAAGAGAAAAAAAACGCGCAATTCGATACCAGGCCTGAAACAGACGAAGCCCAACATGTTGAAGTGGCAGAGCGAAGATTGCTAGGACTGCTCTCCTGGCGACATGTTAATGAACGACTCTCTCAGCTCAGGTTCGACCTGTCCCGAGAAAACTCAACTCGCTTCGGGTGCCCTCTACACTTGTCAGTCAGGGCGCTTCACTTCGTTCAAGACGCATGCTAAAAAAAATCATTTTCCGGGTTTCGGTCACATATTTTCTTGGCATCATGGGATTAACCTACCTAGTACTGTAGCGAGAGTCTCATTTTTCGGAGGGCCAAGGAAGTCCTACGAGGGCCTTATGTAAGCTAGGGGGAAAGGGGGGTGGGAGCCAGGACAACCCCCTTTCCCTGGCTGCGTCTATGGCCTACCCTACAGCATGAACCACGAGCCGACACAGTTCATATCAGCAACATCAAATTGACATTCAAAAAAGACATTCAAATATTGAGCCTTGAGACTTGACGGGCTTATGGATGCGTCCAATGCAAACTGAAGATCTTGTTTTCCGAAAAATTCGTTCCCCTTAGGAACCCCACAAGTTCTTGACACCAGTTAACACGTTCCTTTTTTTGGTTTTCAGTCAGCTAATGGGTCGCCTAAAGGGTACACATTTTTTGGAAATATAGATCATCTTTCACTATGGATTGGACGCTTCCATCTTTATAGAAAGCGTTCATCTATTTTGCAGAATGACGTACTATTCCGCGTCTCGTTGTCCGATATCCCGGGATAAGAGCGAACCATGTCGCCACTGTCATCTTCTGATACTCTAACTTCTAAGCCCACTCTAACTGGATACTTCACCTTCAGCAAAAAAAAAAGAAAGTTGCATCCATCCTGTCTAAATCTGACGCAACCGTATTACTTTGTACTTTCTTCTACTCTTGGTCTTTCATTTCCCTCTTCCAGGAACGAGGTTTCGACCTATAATAATATAAGCTCAATACATAAGTGGACAATAACTAAAATGTGTACGAAACTTTGGTTTAATTAAAAGAAATCTCTATTTCTGTTAAGGCACTTATCACAACGTTTCACTAGCAAGCTGATACCATTCTCATAGAAAGATGATGGTTGCTGTTGAAAGAAAGTTTTTTTTTACCATGTCCTTCACATCTTCGTCTGAGTGGAACCGTTGACCTTTCAGTGCCTTCTTTAGTGGCCCCAAGATGTGAAAGTTGCAAGGGGATGAGTCAGACTGTATGGAGGGTGGTCCAATACCTCCCATTGCCTTCCATTGTTTAAGATGTCCTGTGTAGTATGGGCTGTATGGGGGCGGGCGTTGTCATGCAACAAGGCAACCTTTTTAGTCAAAAGGCCAGGACGCTTGGACTTTATTGCCTTGCATAAACTTACCAATGTTTCGCATGTTTCTTTGTTGCCTTGTTGCATGACAATGCCCGCCCCATACAGCCCACACAACACAAGACATCCTAAACAAGTGGCAATGGGAGGTATTGGACCACCCTCCATACAGTCCTGACTCATCCCCTTGCGACTTTCACATCTTGGGGCCATTAAAGAAGGCCCTGAAAGGTCAACGGTTCCACCCGGACGAAGATGTGAAGGACATGGTCAAAACTTTCTTTCAGCAGTGACCATCAACTGTGAAATGTTGTGATAAGTGCCTTAACAGAAATGGAGATTTCTTTTAATTAAACCAAAGTTTCGTACACATTTTAGTTATTGTCCACTTATTTTTTGAACGCCCCTTATACTTCTTTCTCTCAAGACTTTTACACGCGGGACAAAGACATCGGTCCGTGCAAATTTATTTTTAGATTATGGCAATCTAAAACAGAATATGCGAGATTAACGTTTTCTTCGTTGAACCGGATGACGAAAAAATTATCTCATGGATGTTATTTTCTTCCAGTAGACGTTTCAAAAGAAATATTCATTTTCATCCGCACCTTGGCAATGAGCCATGCCATCTAATGTAATGGCGCCCTCTAGGAGTAAATAATAATGGAAATGAGACATGAAACAAACCGACCTCTTGGGTGGTCGAGAGCTTCAGAGACTACACAGCAGAGCAATGGTCCCCAAACTTTCTAAGGCGAGAGCCTCATGGACACTTTGGTCCTCCTTGAGTGGGCCGTACTAATAACGTTAGTCCACCTGGAGTGGGCCTCACTAAAAAGATTCAACATTTCTGCTAGGTTAACTGGCCATCGATCTCTAGTTGAAGCTACTCTAAACCTGGCAGTCCCATTAAAAAAATGAGCGGCAATCGAAAACTGTCTATTTCTACCGCATCCACACACACTTCCACCTCTCGTAATCACGAAAGATGTCACTACTTGGAGTCAGGGCTCATGTAAACGCAGCGTTTTTAGGTGCTGCTTTGTCAAAAGTTGTATTTTCGATAAGTACTCCTTTTTTTCTCCTTAACTTCATTTACTTACGTGGGCCGCACTTTGAATACCGCTATTGTAGAGTGTGCGATGGTTGAAAAATGAGTGTGTATGCATTTGGAGGCGCATTCTCACCTCTGCACGGTTATTCCCTCCCTAGGAGGCTCGCATAGTACTCACAATGGTGAGCAGGCTCTCCTTACTATCAGGTGGGTGCATGTGAGCACCGTCGCGGTATGCATTAGTCCTTTCAACTGAAAGTCTGGAGTCATCTTCACCCTGATTTGCTTACCCCTCTCGGAGGGATGATCCCCTCGGACTAGTCCTCACCCCAGGGGGAACTCCGGCTCAACTACAAAAACTGGGTCGGAGGATCTCGGCGTAGAGGGTAAGATAAGTAAATTTGCCAACGACACCAAGATAGGTTTTACCTTAAGGGGGGAGGCGGATAGGGCTAGAGCCGAGCGAGATTTAAGTCTTTTCGATGAGTGGAACAAGAAATGGCTCACGAGGTTTAATAAAAGCAAGTGTAAAGCTCTCCACGTCGGTCGAAACAACGGTAAATCTCTCGACACGTTTGGCGATGTTAAATTGGGTGAGGGAAACGGAGAGAGAGATATTTAGGAGTTTCTATCGACGATGACCTCAAGTTTTCCTCGCACGCGCAAGCGACGGTGGCCAAATGCAACAGGATTCTAGGTTACATTTGTCGTTCGGTTGGAAGTAGGACTTCGCGCCTTATTCTTCCGTTNGAGTTCCCCCTGGGGTGAGGACTAGTCCGAGGGGATCATCCCTCCGAGAGGGGTAAGCAAATCAGGGTGAAGATGACTCCAGACTTTCAGTTGAAAGGACTAATGCATACCGCGACGGTGCTCACATGCACCCACCGGATAGTAAAAAAAAAAATATATATATATATATATATATATAAAATGCAAAAATATTTAGCTTTAAGAGGGTTAGGCCTACCCTAAAATTAAAGAACGCTCGACCTCGACACATGATATCGAAATGGGTGAAATCGCCTCTTGATATCACTATCTTGAATCTTGATTTCAGGAGCCCCCACGCATAAGACGCACCACCCTTCGCCCAATCTTGTGAAGGAGGAGGGTAACCGAAAATAAAATCTTGTCTCTTTATCTCGTTTTGCATCATATCCAGATGTTTTTCTTATCCATTGTTTGCCTATTCAGTAATCCGATAATGATGTTATCCTACTGTCCTTTTACTTTATTAGGCGAAGCTGCTGGCTATAGGTAAGGTTACCATGACCGATGTAAGGTGGCACCTCAGTCGCCAACCCAGTGAGTCGTCTGTAAAGAAACTAAGCAGTGGCGCAACGAAGGGAGGGTTTCAGGTTGTCTGAACCCCCCAAAACCCCTTCTCATGTTAGTATCTCTCTACTTCTCCATTTTCCTCTCCCCCAAGGGTGGGGGACACAGGAAAGATATGGGCAAACGGCCAAAGAGCGAGGCCTGAAAGGCACTAAGGAGGTGAAAGGCAAAGGTCACGCCAGTCACACGTGGCTTCTCGCTTTCGTAAAATGAACATGTCAAGGAAGCGTCCTGCACATATGACGCTACAGAATTTTTTATGAAAAAGAAAGGACGACAATTGAGGTAAAAGGCACGAATCACATCCAGGTTAATGAATTTCCAGTTGCGCATCTGCGCAGTGAAGTTTTGGGCGGAATCCTGAAATTAATTTAGTTTATTTTGAGCTTTTTTGAGATACTGAATGTGCTTCAATCATTTAGAGTTTAAATTCCATTTTATGAAAATTTTCTTTATTTCATTTTCTTTTCTCGCGTGTTTGTTCCGTTTCGCGTTTTTGTTGAGTGTATTTCTTCTGATGACTTGATGTCTTGCATTCAGAGACTTTTGAAAGACAGGTCATGAGAAATTATCCGAACCCCCCCCCCCCAAACGTTAGGCTTAGTTGCGTCTCTGAAACTAAGCCACGCCTCTGGGATTTCTTACATAGAGTAACTGCTTTTTTTTTCCTTCTTACAGCAAAGCGTAATACACTGGAATCCCACGATATTAATATTTAAAGATGAAAGACAGCTCAGGGAGACGTCTGGCAATACTGGCACTAAGCAAGGAAGAAGGATTCAGGATTTAAGACAAACCCATGACGAGATTTCAGACCAAGTTCGGAAGTTGATTCCCACGGACAAACATGTCTAAATCTCTTCTCTCAGAATATGCAATGATATTGGGAACTTAGAAGCTTCACATAAATTGAATCTGATAGTCCATCTCTAGGGAAGACCTGGTACTAATGTGTTCTCCATAGGGAAAAGACTGCGTCACTCATGAAAGGTGAGAACGAATCTCCAAAGGGTGCTTCTGGAAACCCAGGGGTGAGAATGGAGAATGATCAATAATGGGATTCCCGAGGGAATATTTATTTCGCCTGGGGCGATGCTGAAGGGCGTATGTTGACTATTAAAAAATAAATGCTATCTTGAGAAGAGGAGCGTATCGAAATATCGAACACCGATTCATCGAAAGTAGCATCGCCGAAAACTCGAATTCATCAAATGGACGAAACTCCAAATATCGAATAAATTTGTCGAAATGATATTTCGGCGAAGCAAAATATTTTCGATGAAAGCTGATTTTCGTCGAAACATAAACATGTAGGGAAAATAGACGTTTTGGAATCATGAGGTTTCATCGCAAACGTCAAGGTCGAATAGTCAAACATGAAAGACACCGGTATGTTGTAGTCAGTTAAAGAAAAGAAACATTAGAGGAAAGCCAACTCAAAAAAAAGACATTTTTAATGGGTCGATCGACCGTGCCGTAAGTACTTTGCAGAAGGGGACTTCACCATATCATTGGTCCATCTGTGTCACAGCCGTATTCCGGCAATCAGGCTCGGTGCATTTACGGTATTTCTTCCCACGAAGCGCCTCGGAGTGATTGGTCCCTGAAGAATATCAATATCTCAGGTTCATTTTGTAACCTGATAACCTCTAGCAACTCTTTGAGTTTAATTAAGCTTCTGCTCGACGTTGCTCATCAGCCTGACAAGTAGCGAACGACGACTTCATGGAAACAAATGTTGGATGTAGCTAGGAGCCCAATGCCTTACAGGCGTAGAATTATTGGGTTAACGTAAAAATCGGGATCCTAGCGTGTTCTCATTTTATGATTTTTCAATGCCTCACTCTGTTCCTTCAGAAAGGTATGTATCACAAACTTATCCTACCCTTGTGGATACTTGATCACTTCTAATATGATTCAAATGCGCAACGCACATCGGGATGGTAGCCAGGACACAACTCACTGGTCACATTAATCAAGACGGCCAAAACGAAAAAATAAAAGCCAGTATTTTTTCAACTTTATAAGCTTTCGGTGATCTAAACCTTTCGATCTCCAGACACTGCATTGAATGAATCATTCGATGTATGGTCGCGTTCGCTCGATAAAAAAATGTCGTATTTCGATAAAATATCCATTCGTCGAGATGAGTTTCGGTGATTCGATACCAACCCCTTGAAAAGAGGGTGAGGCATTTGCACCCGTGGGTGGCCATGCAACCATCAAGGGTGCTGGACACCACGGTGAGCATTCTCACCCTATTTTCGTGGTGATCATGCTCACCCCTACGGTGGCTGTCCAGTGACAAAGCATGCACACCCTTAAGGGTGCGAAATTTCACCTTTATTAATTATTTGCTGTGTATGAAGAGGAGGGAAAAAGCAAGAGGACTTAGAAAAAAAGCAGTTTGTATCGGAGAAAACCAAGACAAGTGAGGACAGATATGGCTCAAGTACTCGCTGGTTCACGCAACCAATTAAAGGATACCCCATGGACGTGAAACAGAAGGCTTATTTTTTTCACATGCCATTAGGATGAACCCATAACCTAAATCTTATGTGTACAACTCAAACAAAATTGATTTCACGTACCGTTCTAGTTTTGAGAACAGTTGCCGCATATTCAACGGCTGAAATACGATTGGAAAACGTTTGGCAAAGCAAGCCTACGGACCTAGCGAAAAAGTCCAGGCACTTCCAAGGATTTTCAACGCAGAGGAACTCTTTCACTCGTACACAAAGTGCAGGCAAATTTTGGAGCAAGGAAAGCTTTTTCTAGTGCAATGGCCCTGATATTTGAGGATGTACGGCACCTTTTCATGACAGTTGAACGATTTCATGGATTCGAGATAGACTCGACTCACCATGACTCCAGTGCTCGAGTCCAGTGCTTCCTTGCCGCTCCACTTCTCAACTGCATATCCACGCCTGCAATCCACCTCTTTCTTCATTGTGACATCCGTGATCGATGGTACTCACAATTGCATAAGGAATGAGTAGGCATCGGCCTTTGTTCTTCCACGATCAATTATGCACGATGGCATATAAACCGATATTGTCATGCTCGGTCTTGAAATGTACTCCAGGTACATAACAATTGCGTCGATTCAAAATAGTTTCCATTCCCCCCGAAGCTACCTTGTCGTTTGGAAATTATTAATGGATGTCGTTTATGTTTTAGGACTTTTTGGTCTGTAAATATTCCTTGGTGGTTAAATAATTCGCTAGCACAGAGGTCAAGAAGTACTCCATAGAGTAGAAGAAGTACTCCATAAGTCATTTTAAAGCTGAGAGGAAGCGATGGTTAAGGTATTGGTAATCATACATAGCATGGTCATGAGCTACGCGGAGAAGATTATCACTCCAGCGCAAAGGAGCAATCCGCCTACATCCCACGGTCCAAGCAAACCACTTATTTCTCATTGCAGACAAATAATCAATTGTCCCCATAAGTCCAGGGTGAAATTCTCTTGAACAAAGAAAGGTAGGTCGAAGCCTGACCTGAAGACAGTCCGTGGATTAGGCCTAGGCCAAACTTTAATGAGTCCAGTACAGAAGGGGGGGGGGGGGGGAGGGAGCGTCGACAGGTCGATAAGGAATTCCAACAGAAGGCGAAAATCAAAATGAGTACAGTAGACGCAAGGAATGTACAATTGGATCGGAATGGGCATCTCCACGAACAGAAATCTATCTTGAGTCTTCGCAAAACGTCATATCGGATGTCTGCTGCAGATGCCAGAGCGATGAGGATGCTCAATGTCACGGTTACGGACTTGGCGAGGGACATCTGGGACAGCGAGCCTCTCGTCAAGGAAGTGACATTCTATGAACTAAGAATCGACTTAATACGATGTCTTGTCACATACGATGGGAGGACTTGGGCCAAATTTATGCCCTTGATCGTATATAACGGACCGATTGAACATCGGGAACATGTAAAACACCATTTATAGCTAAGTTTCCGGTGCTGCTGATGAATATCCTTGAGGTTCGTAGGGTACACGCTCGTTTTGAAACTGTAGCCTGTCAAGTGGTTTCTGCGAGCTAATTATTGCGAATGAAAATTGAAAGCAGGAAAAAATATTGATGATTCAGAAGTCAAAGTCGTCCATTTTATTATATTCCTGTCTACGTTTCAGGATATCGTGCACAGGTGCGCATCTTTTCTCACACATTTTCGATGTTCTTGGCTATCGACTTGGACTGCTCCGTCTTACCAATAATGAGCCCTGTATTTCATAGATATTATTAGGGGAATGTAGAATGTACAATTGGAGCTATTAGGGGAGGGCTGATGGAGTAGAAAAGTTCCGGAACTTTTCTCTATAGACACGAAGACCCTATTCGTCCCTCGGGGTCTTTCAAAATTCCGGAGGAGAGATTCCTGGTTCCTCTTCAATGTCCTATTGACTTTAACGCTATATCATTGTCTATTCCCTTTCATGAGCTTCATTCCAGTGAAGAAAATTATGCAGTTCGGACAGAGAGCAGATATCAATTGAGAAGATTTTGGCTGATTTCATGAAATCCTTAAATATTACTCCGTATTTAGTAATGAAGTTCTCGTCATGGGGACAGTAGCCTCAAGGAATGTACTGCCTACAAGTGAGTTGAACCTCTTTTTCTTAAGCTGGAAAGGTCAGCACTGATGATGGCGACACCACACGCAAACTCAATTCAGTCATCATTCCCATTAACGCCCAGTCGAATTAACTCCTCAATTGCAACAATAATGGAATAAAGTTGAAGGAATATCTTTTAAAATTTTCCTGAAAGAAAGTGTGCCGCGATAAAATCGTCACCATCGACGTCCATTGCATATTTACGAGAGTACATGTATATCTCTTTTGTAAATTTTGAATTTTACTGGTGGAGGGTTACAGTTTCTGTAAAGAAGTGTCCGAACTTTTCTAACCCCCCCCCCCTCCTCCTTCCCCCTCGTTCATGAGCAGAAGGGATTAAGTTGCGGTTCTCACCTCCATTAAGCTGTAGTTTATCGACAAATGGACTCCAATGATCAGAACCCAACTTCATCAATTATGCGCTGGCATATAAAGAAATGCTGCAGGCATTTTTGCCATGCACTGCATCGCAAAAACGGTCTCACGGATTTATTGGGATGGTTTACAACAAGTCACCTCTGAGAAATAAATTGGCATCCATCGACTTGAGGCGGCACGTTAATTTCGTTTCGTTTTTTTTTTTCAAGCGTTTCGATGTCACTCGAGTCTTGTACGAGCAGTAGTCTCGTCGTTGAAACTGCTTCGCTTACGCTCATTGCTCGGCAGTATACGTGTACTTTACTGGCTTAGTCATTGGATCGATGGCGCACCGTATATTCCGAGCCTTTCCCCTACAGAAAGAAATGAAAGGACTGAAGTGCCTGGAGGAATTGCAATCGATCGCAGATTATTCAAGATCGAGTCGCTTGTAATTTACCTCGCATAATTACGTGTCCATTATTCTTAATCAGTCCGACGCATGAATTTTCAAATCCTACTCTCGCTACAGGATTCTTGAGTATATCCGATCCAGTGAATGGATCTCTACCTGGAGATGGAAAGAGTAGAGATCCTTAGCAATTCTTTCACACGGGACACAAATGGAAGGTGGGATGCAATCGAGCGAGCTTACGAATCGCTTTTTTCCATTCTTGCTCTTCCCTTTCCCAGGTGTCGGAAATAATATAGTGGGAAAGTGATATGTTACGGAATGACCCGTCAGTTTCACGAGTGTTGCGAAATTCCCAGATTTGCTCTAACTCAAGTTTTTGTCTCGTTCACTCTTTCACTTAAGGCACCGAGTTCTTCCTACGTTCCTTCCAGCCGTCGCCCGTATTCCATCACGAGAACGATGCGATTGGGAAAACAGGTTTGTATCGATATTAATGCCTTTTAATCCTTCTCGTGTTCTTGAATGTTTCTTCAGAGCAGGCTGTAGTGAGACAAATATTGGAATTGCATATGGTTTGTGCATATGGCCTTTCGTCTTCTCCGATCCCTCTGAAGAGGAGATCGCCCGAATATTGACGGATGCTTCGTCGTACGGCCACGGTACTCTTTCTTTCCCCCTGAACCTTAGAGCCTCGGCTTTCCTTCGGATTCGACTGCGGCGGGGTAAACGAGGACGACCCTGCTGAGAAAACCTCACTCCAAACTCATGTGGTCTCATGAGGTTGTCCGAATATCTTATGAGGAAATCCTTATGATGTGATCCTCATGAGGAAATTCACGAGGTCTCACGACTTTCTCATGAGAATTGTGCGGTTCCTCATGAGGCTTCGAGACGTCCTTATGAGACCTCTTGTTTGAAAACCTCATGAGGATCTCATGAAGTTTATTCTGCACTGCACAACCGACGCGAGATGGCGAATGTATCTCACTGATCTCACTGGAACATCTCTCCTATACTCACCAAGTTGTATACATTTTTTATTTCTACATTGAACATAATCAAAGAATTTGATTTTCTAAAAGCACTTGTCCGAAGAGATAGCCCAGTTTAGGGAGACTTCAGACAATTCTGGCCTACAGGATGGAATGACGTATTGAGGCTGGAATAAATGACAGTTGTTCAACTATATATGTTCTTTTGTACATGTATACTTCTCTTTTAAGGACTCGTGGGACCTTGCACACTGAGTCCCAAGAGACTTTTCGTGGCTATTGGGCCACGAGGCAAGTGGCGCCTCTAAGCGAAGACCACATTACGTCACCCTCATGAGATTCTCATGAGGTTTTTTCAGCAGGGGAAAGTTACTTGCGGTTCGGACATCATCTTGCAATTTTCCACGTAGCAATCCACAGAAAGAAAAACTCATGATTCGAACTCCTCTACAGTAGGGATCTTATCACAAGAGCTCAGTGCAGTGCCTGGGGCCTGTTCCTCGCCTGTGCTAAACTTGAATCTAAATCTAAAAGCAGTCTAAAAGCAAAAAGTATATTCTTCGCCCTGACCATTTAGACTAAGATTTAGATTTAGATTCTCAGGGACAGACATTCGATCGAGTCGGACTACCACTTCCGGAGCCGGTGTCGTATGATATTTTTCCCCCCGTAATATTTTCCCCCACCTCCCTTAATGGAATGAAGAGAGTTCGTTTAAAAAAGGTAGAATTGTAAGTTTGTCGATTGCGAAAAGAGAATATAATAGAGAATATAATAGAGAATGTCAGAAACTGACCAAACGATATCATAGCAGAACATCCTCCTGTAGAGCACGATGTCTCTTCCTCCCTGCCTTCATGTCAGCTGCCTTCATTTGCCTTTTACCTCCGTTGCCTGAAATCTTTGATGTGGCTTTCAAGATCGCCCCGAGGAGTCGACACTGGTTTAGACGTTAGCGAAGCAGATGGAGGCGCAAAAGGAACACTTAGAGGCACGGAAGAAATAGCCGCCTAGGAACGAGGCGAAGTTCCTTCATTTCCATTAATGGAGGTGGGGAAAAATATCATACGACACCGGCATTCACGCATGGGCTAATGTACGTTGCCTGCTCGCGAGTTCGCTCCGAGGATTCGCCGAAGATTCAGTTTATCGATAGACCGAAGCAAGTCAAAATTGATGCTGGCACGGTTACCGACAATGTGGTCTTCGATGAAGTATTTACTAGGTATTAGATTTTCAAACCCATTTGTCGGGACTATTTTCGTTCATCATGAAATAAACCTTACCGTTTCATTCCCACATGTGTCGTGTTTCTCGATCTTTCATAGTTCCTACCATATTTGTTTACTTTACACATGACGAGCTAATTTATTTTTTATTTTTTGCGCGTGCTGGTAGGTGTGGAACGCTGTGCCTCAGCATCTCTTTGATTCATACATATTGTCACGATATTGTATAGTGTATTTTTTTTTTTGCTTTAATCCATAGACCTGAATAAGTGTATTTTCTGGGATCGACGCGAGATGGCGCCTCTGGCGCCACGTTATTTACCACGCCTTAAACCGGTACTTATTATGTCTAAATATCTGATGTGTGGAGGGAAGGATGGGTCCCCGAGTACCACCCTTATGTCGCGAGTCAGGAGTGTTTCCACCGGACATCCTGAAGGAAGTGATTAGAAGTTAAGCGCGAGGAAACAGTGTACACCCCATAGGGAGGTTGAGCCGAGCGGGCATGACTACCCGAGGAGGGCCGAGCTTCAGGGAGTATTGGGGAGCTGTGGAGAGCTCAGGATAGCATTCGCTAACCGAGGCAACGAGGTTCAGTACCCTCTATGCCCTCGTGCCGAATCACCGTCCAGGCGGAAAACTTGCCCGTCTCGGGTATTGTCCCTGTCCCCTGTGTCCTCGTTCGCGTCTGGTAATCGCGGTCGATATTCGGTTCATGTGTACTGAAGCTTTCTTGGCTGTTACATTCAGTTGCTTTACGACGGGCCAGGTTGCCCTGATTGGTCTGACAGAGAAACCAAGTTGTGTCGCTGAACCCAGTGTCTCACATTAAAGTTTGGCTGCATCTGCGATCTTGAGTTTTCGTTGGGTTCGCCCCGCTCGTACGGCCTCCTTTACGGCCACAGCTACCACAAGTGTCGGCATCCGGTCCGCGGACTGGAGGACGGACCTCGCCAGTACCCCGCACGACTCCGGATTCAGTACTCCGGGCGGGTACCTGACGATATAGGCCGCCAAGGCCGTCACAATATTCCATCGTGCACTGTAGATCAAATTTTGGCAGCGGGAATCTGGCTAAGTCTTGTAGGCCTCGTGCATCAGGCTAAGGTAGTAGACGCCTCGGTCGGAACGGCTCGGATACAAAACCTCCATGTTCGGTCATTTATGGGACAACTTCTATATTTTACATAACATTTTATATTTTTTCTTACCACGTCTCGCAGCCGACATCCTGGGATACGCTCAGTCCAATACACGATGTGACCATCTGTTTCGGGCTCTCTCACTGCTACACTTCTAAGCGCACTTTTCTCTGTGCCTATCCATTCTTGGATTTGGGCAAACCAAAACCTAAGGCACGAGACTGAGAGAAACGGATCGCGATGAAATTCTCTCCCAGTTCTTTTCTTCCTCTGGACTTTCCGAAAATTTCATAAAAACAAATGCCTTCTTGGGCATCTAAGGAGTGAAACCTTATTCTGGGGGGAAAAAAAATTTAGAACTGAGACGTGGAAAAATGCTAATTTCTAGGAGGTCCAGACAGATAGAAGAGTTTCATGAAATGAACGGAAGAAGCAAAGGGAATTAGGGTAAAGCTGGTGATGGAAAAAAGTAAGGCAAATAAACAAGGACGAGTACTGCATTGCTCAAGTACTCGTTTGTGCATGTAGCCCCATTAAAAGACATGCAGCAGGTACACGTGTAAGAAACACAGAGCTCATTATTTCACATACCGTCGATGCTAACTTAACTTGAATGCTTAGCGAAAACGATGCCGGTTTAATGTGCCGTTATGGTGTCGAGTCGTGGCAGACGCAACGGTACGTGTACGACGGAAGGAGAGAGCGGAAATTTTTGACAAAGCAAAACCTACAGCTCTTGCAAAGACTTGGAAGTACAGTATTTGCAAACGATCGTCATCACGAAGGACACTCCTCTTTGCTCGCGCACGAAGTGCACATGGCTCTATTCGCCCGCGATCGTCTCTGAATTATTATGGCACTCATTCAAAAGGACCAAAGGAGATTCCATGAATTTGAGATGGACGCGACTCACCACGACTCCAACGCTGGAATCTATTGCCCCAATGTGGTTCCTCTTCGCTACCCTTCTCAACTGTATTCGCGTGCCTGCCTCCCACCTCTTTCTTTATTGCGACAATTGTGATCGATGGTATTCGCAATTGAATAATAAATGACCGGGCCTTCGCCCTTCCCCGATCAATTATGCACGATGGCATGTGAAACGATCCTGTCAAGTTTTCCAGCTCATTTACTTAACGGGAGGATACTCACCCGAATGAAAATTGTGCATGCACGAATCAGAATACAATATTTAGAAATGGTTTTTTCTGGTCGACAGAAAAATCGCGTTCATGCAAAAATAAATTGCCGTTGGCTGTGAAAATAAATGACCATTGGCCGTTATTTTTGTCTTGCGCTGTGACATGTCGCTCGAGTGACCCTGACGGACTCTGAATACGAGGAGATATCGTTGGTGATGGTTCAAAAAACCCGCTCGATACGATGAGAATATGGAAAATTGAGGTGCACGAGCAGACGCGTGGAAGGCCTCGAGTTATCTTTCTTGGGAGAGAGTCCCTTACGTCCCGACGTCCAAAGGAGAGAAAGGATGAACGAAAGGATGAGGATGAGAATGTGACGAGAAGAAGGCGAAGGAGACGCTCAGTTTCCTACGGGTCCCTCGGACATCGTGTCCACGGTGCATCCAACATGCATTAACCCTCTCACTGCTGAATTTTCCTACGAGCGGGCAACACAGTCAGTTCTGAGTTTTTTCTGCGTGCTACAAACGTAATATATTTACCGGATTTCGACTTACAATTCATGCATTTTTCTCACGTTTAAAGGTGTGAGGACTCGACGAGAAGAGAAATCGGGAGCTAAAATTCAGCTAGACGACTCTCGGCAGTGCAGATACCGATCCACGCTCGCCCCAGTAAAGCAACAGGTAAGTGGTGGCCCGTTGAGGAAAAGAACGCTCTGAACTTCTAGCCGAGCGACTTCCCGACTGGCCCCGACTTCCGTTGCCTCCACAAATGGCTCCCACTCTTAACCTCCTTGTCACTCTTCTCCCAACTCACTCATCCATGATGAGTATCAAAAAGGAAACCCGAAAATAAGATATCACTACTGTGACTCGGCTCCGACGACGAACCGGTTGCGTGAGCGATCCAGGAATTCGGCAAAATGTGTCCAGTAGCAGGATTCCCAATTTAAACATTTCTCGGAAGATTCTAATTTCAAACTCATTCTCAGGTTATGCCAAAATCAAGACGATATCTGACTTGAATTTTCGGCCGATCGCCTCGAGAAATGGGTCTAAGCTCGTCAAAGTCTTGATACCTGAGATACCGAGAACTTATGACTGGAAGTACTGTATGTACTTGAGCATTTTTCCATTGGGTACATACATGCTTACAAGTACCAGTTAACCATGCATAGAATAGAAATAGTCTCCAATGCATGGACATTCAAACCTGACTCGAGGGAATCGTGTTCATAATCTAATGGTAATCAAGGAGAATATGCCTATCATCTAAAACATTGGAGATCCCTTAATCGCTGCCAACTCGCATCGTCGTGCCGTAAGGACACAGTGAGGTCCAAGTGCGATTCGTTCGTAGGGGACAACGCAGCCTACTTTCGATGCCTCGATGAAATAAATATTTTCTGTGGTTAAATTATTTAGTGACATATCAGTTGCGTATTTCAGCAGGTGCAACCAGAGGGGAGTACGAGTAGCTTCTTTTTCTCATGCGGGAAGGGGACAGGGAAGGAATTAGCGTTATCGTCCACATCAATTGATGGAACTCGACCAAGGATTGCCATCGACGTGAAAATTTTCATGACCCACTCGCGCCTGATCTTCCCGCTTCTTCCCCTTTGTTTGTGTCTTCCCCTAGATGTGACATCGACGACGCATTTTTCGATCCGCAGCGATTTCTTATCTCTCAACCGCATACCGAAAAGTAAACCCAGGCGAACAAGTATCGTATTTAGGTGATGAGCAGGATGAAACGTCGCAAGAGAGGGAGCCCAGGGAGCAGTTTTGGTTCCACGGCGCCAAAATGCGAGGAACGTGTCACCCTCCTTGCCGATTCGTCCGATGCAGTGCATTTTATGTCACATATTTTCGAACGCGCTTCGAGCGATCGCATTGCAGTCGATCCTGTGGCACTGCTACGAGAGAGCGCCCGATTCGATCCATAAACGGTTAGAATGATCCAAATGAAAGAGGGATACCCGGGGATACCCCACTTGATCGGTGGAATGGGGATCTCGGAAGAAGGAAGCTCGTGATAATGACGTCGGGGTTTCTGGAGGTCGTGAGGCAGCCCGTTCCTTCTTTTTCTCCCTTTCTCCCCTCCGCTCGTACTTCGGCCAAAACTTGCACATTTCTTTCCTCGGTTGCACTAAAATAAATGGGTCTATTGTCATAGAAAAGGCACCACGGGGCCCGGGTCGTGACGAAATGGGACACGATCCGGACCATGAAAGGGATAGAGGATGGCGAACGAATGAGCGAGTGGTCTCATCACTCATCCTCCTGGATCCCAAAGTTAAATGGTGTTCTCTTCTCTCAATTGCAGTGGCATCTGATTTCAGCTGAAGTCTCTGCAGCTGAGTGGTTTTTTATGTCCCATTTGTCATCGAGCCAACGAATGATGAGATCTAAGAGTCGGCTTTCGGCTTCGTGACGCTCATTAGGGCAAGTTATCGAGAAATTATCCGGAATTTGCATGAAAAACATCATTACGAATTCTGATCCCTCTGCTGCCAGGTCCGGAAGTCTCCGGAGACCAAGTTACCGCCCCGGGGGTGAGGGCACGGGTCTCAGGGAGCCCATACTGACAGAAAAAAAAAACAACGGAACCAGAACACATCCCTTCATTCTGACTCCTGGGGCCTGTCCCTCGCCTCTTTTAAACTCAAATCTAAATCTAAATCTAAAAGCCGTCTAAAAGCAAAAAGTCTATTCTTCACCCTGACCCTTTAGACTAAGATTTAGCGTAAGATTTAGATTTAGGTTTAGATTTAAGTTTAGCAGAGGCGAGGAACGAGCCCCTGGAAACCGCCCGCCTGCACACCATCAAATCTCTACTCCCCAATCATATATTCCAGTTGAAAGTGACTGAGAGAAGTCTACCATATAAATTCTACATTAGCGTTCATTATTTCTAAATAAGTTTTGTTGGAAGCTGTCTTTTTTTACGTATAGATGTAAAGAATCCTCATTAGAAGGAAAATCTATCTTTAAAAAACCTTGAGAGCCTATAGAAAGTTTACTACTTTTACGACTCGATCAGTCAAATGAAAGTTGTTTCATATTTTGGTTGCCTTATGGTGCCATTCTTGATTGACCGTACCATGTATATAGTCTGCATAGAGGACACTGAAGAGTTCTACAGAACAATCCATATACAATTTTTCTAATGACTACTTCTATAGAAAGTCAACAGAGGCATTCGATAGAAGACTTTCTCTTAGGTTACTCTATCCATCGTATTCTGCGTCTCTCTCTCCCCCTCTCTCTCTTTCCATGTGTGTTCACCATTCATTCTTTTACCTTCTTCCCACATGAATAATATACAATGAACGACACTGTCCTTACGTATTGTTCCTGGCTGCGACACGAAGACATCGATCCCAGCCGACGCAGGGAAAAAAATGCCACTGACTTTGCTCAATTCTTTTATTATCAACCATCAGGGAGGGAATGAAATCTTTCGGTCCTCAGCCTTCTGGAGGAAGGAGAGTATTGCGTCCTATCAGAGGACATACTGTAGGAGTTGAGAGGCTCTCTCCCATTTGCAATGCAGCATAAGGAACACTTTCTCTATATTTCACTAATTCTGGTTACAAAAACCAACCAATATTCAATGCGGGTTAGGAAAGCAGCCGATAGCGGGTGTTATCTCATTCGACAATATTGGAATTATTTCGGCACTGCCTTCAAGTGTGACATTTAATTGATAGCAGTACGTTTGTCCTATTAACGCTCCTGCATGTGGCAGAGATACATGACTGTGAAACACGGTGGCTAACGGAATACGCGCAATAGCATTAGAGAATGCCTTTATGTTTGCACCTGTTAGAATAGAATAGAATAATATAAAATAGTTTATCTGCCTTGATTCGGCTTTTCTTTTCTGCGCCGCAGAAAAGAGGCGAAGTTAGAGCAGGTGCTGAGGGACGCTGGCGATATTTTCCCAAAGGCTTATGTTGTCGACCGAGGATACGACGATGGATCTGGTGAGTGTTAGGCTGCTTTCGGTTAAGAATGCGAAACGCCGTAATAAAAGCCATAAAATAGTGATCAGTTTGGGAACTGTCATTAAGGAGAAAGGCACAGAAAGTGTGATGGGTCAGCTTGGATAGCATCCCAGCGTTAGTTCTTGACAGGGCTCAGAATTTGGTGGAAGTTCCGGAGAAGAAACATAACCTGAAATTATCTACTATAGCAGCAAATATTGACGGATCGAATGTGAGGGTGGAAAGGTAGAGACGGGCCGATTTCGACGCCAAGGTACAGTATTTGTCAATTGGTTGCCTAGCGATTTCTCATCGTCGACCATCAGGGGGGACGGGAAGCAAGGTCACTTAGGGTCTCTCACCACCACAAAGACCACAAAGTCACTTCATCCAGTATATCCAGTATATCTTCAACTACGTTGTCTGAGCACATTTAATTCGACATTTCATCAAATTAGCCTTCAATTGCTGACTGATGCTTCTATTGTGAAAATTTTTCTTGCGACTAAAAACCAGTTAGACTCAAAGGAAAATATACTGAGACAACAATTAGCTGGCAGCATTTCTTCATTTCGTTGAAGAGTGACGATTACTCGGATTTCAAACTACAAACCTTGTTCGACGAACCATGTAGATTTTAGTTTGATTGGAGAACGGGCTTGAGCGGCTTGTGAAGACATATTGAGCCACCAACCGTGGTTCAAAGGTATGTCAATGATTAAAATCATTGACAAGATTTTGAGAATCAGAAGCGAGCATTTAATTTTTGTGAGCAACTTTAAGGGAGCTGCTATACATCACGAAATAGACAAGCCCTCTTAACGTATATCTCGGAAAAGAAATTTCGCATATTTGGGTTAATATTGCATGCTCTTGGGGTTGGAATCGAATGAAGAGCCACCCAGCCGTGACCCGTTAATTTTTCGCTGACGATTCGTTGCCGACAAGTCTGATTCGTACCTGATTCGTCGCAGGCCATATATGTCGCAAGCCATACTCGTCGCGGACCTCACTCGTCAATCTGAAAACAGGTCCTATGGCGACCTTTTCACTGGTGAAAAGTTTATCCATCCCTCTCGTGCCCCGCGGGGTTAATGGGTTTAGTGACCTTCAGATACCTTTTTCGATACCTAGGTTCGAGAGAGCGTGCATTTCGTTGGCTGCTACGACAGAGCAAGTGTAGTGCAGTGAACATGGCCATGGCTACATTCGACTATGTCATTCGCGATAGAGGTAAGCACAAGTTATCCTTCGATGGGTTTTTTATACGCGTGAAAGAATGTGCAAAACAAAGAGCATTTGGAGATGTGAGGTAAGATCTTGCAATGGGAGAGTACATGCTGAAGACTCTTGGCTGGTAAAAAAAAATCAATGAACACAATCATGAACCATACAAAGCTCGCATCGATGCGGTCATCGAGATCAATAGCATTAAGGAAAGAGCTGCTCGATCCGAAGCCACCCGCACAATTTTGCAACAGGAACTGAAATTGCCCAAGTCTTCTGTTTCACACCTTCCAGGTATTCGTGCTTTGCAAAGAATGATTCAACGTCAGAGGGAAGTTCAAAATCCTGAAGATGCCACAGAATTCCGAAGCATTCCGGAGAACTGACAGGAATCCGAATTTTTCCTTGGGGAAGAGGAGGGTATGTATCTTTTCGTTTCTGATGAAGGTCTGGAGTTTCTCCTTCAGCACCCATCCTGGATGACTGATGGTACCTTCAAAATAGCTCCACGTGATTCCTACCAAGTCAACAGCATCAGCGCTCTTGCTGGATCTATTGGGGTTTCAAGATTCAAGATAATTAGTGGTATCAAGAGGCGATTTCACCCATTTCGATATCACGTGTCGAGGTCGAGCGTTCCTTAATTTTAGGGTCGGCCTAACCCTCTTAAAGTTATATATATATATATATATATATATATATATATATATATATA